>ML374680.1:77123-251826 GCA_005239525.1 Nicotiana knightiana | reverse complement strand
CATGATTTAGAACTCGCGGCAGTTGTGTTTGCATTAAAAATCTGGCGGCATTATTTGTATGGGGTCCATGTGGACGTGTTCTCAGACCACAAGAGTCTCCAATATTTGTTCAAGCAGAAGGAGTTGAATTTAAGGCAGCGGCGATGGTTAGAATTGCTTAAGGATTATGATATGAACATTCTGTACCATCCGGGAAAAGCAAATGTAGTGGCCGACGCTCTCAGTCGGAAGTTTATGGGTAGTCTGGCTCATTTGGAGGAAGATCAGAGGCCGTTGGCTCGGGAGGTTTGTCAATTGGCTAGTCTGGGGGTCTGTCTCTCGACCTCAGATGAGGTGAAAGTCATGGTGCATAATGGGGTAGAATCATCACTTGTAGCGGAAGTCAAGGAGAAGCAGTTTATTGATCCAACATTGGCGCAATTGAAGGAGGTAGTTTTGAAAAGATTTCGGTATTTTCACTCGGGAGCGATGATGGTGTTTTGTGGTGCCAGGGAAAGTTATGTGTTCCTGATGTGGATAATGTTCGGGGGAGGGTGATGGCGGAAGCTCACAATTCCAGGTATTTCGTGCACCCAAGTTCCACTAAAATGTATCAAGATCTCCGGGAAATCTATTGGTGGAGCGGTATGAAAAGAGGTGTGGCAGACTTTGTGTCTAAATGTCCGAATTGTCAACAGGTGAAGGCCGAGCATCAGAGTCCTGGTGGGTTAACTCAGCTTATGGAAATTCCAATGTGGAAATGGGAAATGATTAACATGGATTTAGTGGTAGGGTTACCTCGCACTCAATGCAAGTTCGACTCGATTTGGGTGATAGTGGATCGACTCACGAAATCAGCGCACTTCTTGCCGGTCAAGTCCACCGATACTGCAGAACAATACGCTCAGTTGTATACCAAGGAAATAGTCAGGCTTCATGGTACTCCAGTTTCTATTATTTCAGACCGAGGAACCCAGTTCACAGCTAATTTTTGGAGGAAATTTCAGCAAGGCTTGGGTACTCAGGTAAATCTCAGCACAGCTTTCCATCAGCAGACTGATGGTCAGGCAGAGCGAACTATTCAGACGCTTAAAGATATGTTACGGGCTTGTGTATTGGACTTCAAGGGTAGTTGGGATGATCATTTACCGCTTATCGAATTTGCTTACAATAACAACTTTCACGCGAGTATTCAGATGGCCCCATTTGAGGCATTGTACGGAAGGAGGTGTAGATCTCCGATTGGGTGGTTCGAGGTTGGTGAAATAGAATTATTAGGGCCAGATCTTGTGCACCAGGCCTTGGAAAAAGTCAGAGTCATTCGGGAGAGGATGAAAACTGCTCAGAGCCGTAAAAAATCCTATGCGGACGTTTGTCGAAGAGAATTGGAATTCCAAGTTGATGGTTGGGTATTCTTGAAAGTATCTCCCATGGAGGGAATGATGCGGTTTGGGAAGAAAGGGAAATTGAGCCCAAGGTATGTCAGGCCATATCAGATTGCTCAAAGGATAGGGCAAGTGGATTATAGGTTGGAATTACCCCCTGAATTGTTATTAGTGCACCCGGTGTTCCACGTGTCCATGTTGAAGAAAGTGGTTGGAGATCCATCAGCCATCGTGCCAGTTGAGACTATTGAGGTTAATGAAGAATTATTATATGAAGAGGTTCCTGTTGCTATTATTGATAGACAAGTCCGTAGCCTGAGTAACAAAGAAATTGCTTCAGTTAAAGTATTGTGGTGAAGTCAGTACATTGAGGAAGCCACGTGGGAAGCGGAAAATGAGATGAAAGAAAAATATCACCATTTGTTTGAATAAGTCTAGTAGTGTTCGTCAGAACTATCATCTCTAAGAAAATTATATTTTTATGTTCGATTTTGTGCAAAAGCACCCCATCTTCCCCTAATTGTCTTATTGTTGTAATTTTCCAATTGTGTGCTAAAACTGAATCTGCAGTTCTATTTGAGTAGTGTGCAAACCTTGAGGTAAACGAAAGTTTTGTGGAACGTATGTGTTAGGCAAGTGATTAATAGTAGTGTAGGTTGGTAATGATTAATTGAAATGAATATAGTATATTGAGGTGATTGGGTTGTATGTGACTCATTAAAACGACCAAGTTATGTGAAAAAATGTGAATCATGTGCAAATCTGTAGTATGAGAAGAAAGAACTATGTGTAGTTGACAAAATGATTGAATGATTGCCAATTGTTGAGGTAACAACGTTGTGTGTGAGATATTGGGTGATTAAAACTGTGTAATGGTGCTTGGAAATGTGTTTCGGGGGCTCTATGACAGGTAGGTAGGTCTAATTACAAAGGGAACTCTGGCAGAAAATTTTTCTAAAATATTGGAGTTAGTGAAAATCTGGAAGTTGCATGTCATGCTTTCAAAACTAATTGATTTCCAAAATCCTCATTCGAGGACGAATGATTTTAAGGGGGGGAGGATGTAAAGACCCATAACATTTTCTCGTTTTAAAATAATGCCCGAATGAGTCCCCGAGTAGTTTTTATTTTAGAAAGTTTTAAAACGGACCTAAATTAAGTAAAAGTACCCCGAGGCTTAAAGAATAAAATTTTCCAGAAAGTAGGTGTTATGCGACGCACTATGCGATCGCATAACATGTATGCAGACCACATAATGGTCGCATACACGGGCAGATCACTGCCCCATTTGAGGTCAACTATGCGATCCAATATGCGATCATATTTCAGTTCTGCGGACCACATAGTTGTCGCATTGTTGCCTTTGGTTTTGGGAAGGAAGTTATGCGACGCATTATGCGATCGCATAACGTGTATGCGGACCGCACAATGGTCGCATACCTGGGAAGTGTGTTTCGAATTTTGGCCCATCTTGAGGGCCATTATGCGGCCGGTTCTGCGAACCGCATGTCAGGAATGCGATCGCATTCCTGACCGCATTCTTATGTCGGGCTTCTATTTTTCTAATTTAAACACCCGACCCCAGTTCATTAAAAACACCCCTCCCCTTCANAATGAAACATGGGTAGGATAGTTCATAAAGTCGGGGTTAAGAACCTTGCATGCATGTACCCAATCTACCATAATCTAGTTAAGGAAAATAGGTTGGGGTAATCTTTCACTAAAGAAAGGTTATTTAATCTAGAAAGAACACCTAGTGTTTAATGGAAAGCTCAAATAAGTTCAAGACATGTTCATTATTCTTAATTCTAAGTTTAAATGTGCCGCATTATGAATTAGATTGAAGGTGCTAGAAGGCCCGGTGATTTGAGATAGAAATTAAGGAAAAATCCCGATTCGAGGTATGTATGGCTAACTTTAACCTTCATAGAATCCTCTTGTTGGGTCCGAGTATTTGGTATATGTACCTTGTTTGGAAATATGTGAATTGATTGTTCAAACGTGTTAAGGCGTGAGATTCTATTCTCCGATTTTCCTAGTTGATTGTCATGCTACTGTGCTGTATGAGGTTGTGAAAGGTGTTTAATGTGTAATGAACGAAAGATTGATAATGTGCTCAAATGTGGGAATGTGTAAAATAGTTGAAAAGCCATACGTGGAATGACATGAAAAAGAGTATTGTGAAACAATGCAACTGAATTGAGCGATTGTGGCAACACCGTATTCATGAATTACTACTTGATAAGAGTTATGGTGCCTTGGGACCAAATAAATGAGTCGTTGGTATGAATTTGTATTCCTTGAAATGGTGATTCTTGTGATGAAATTATTTGTGATTGTGCTATGAATTAAAATTGTCAGGCGGGGTTGGGTTGCGCGCCGCAACACGAAGTAATAAGGTTGATGGGTTGTGGTGATAAGGGTGACCGAGGTAATAAGGGTGGCCGAGGTAATAATGATGAAATGTGATCGTTATCACTACTGAAATGAAAATCTACGAGCTCTTGAATATGATGATGTTGAAAGGGAAAACGGAGAAATTGTGCATCTTGTTTGATTTTGGTTGTTTCCTTCCACGTGAATTGATTAATCGATTCTATTGTTGTTCCCTAATTGTGTATTTGCTTTATTGTACTTGGGATAAAGTTTGTTTATACATACTAGTAGTATTCCACAGTACTAACGTCCTTTTTGCCGGGGGCGCTGCATATTTTATATGGATGTAGGTGGGTCCATAGCAGGTTGCTCAGCTAGCCGTTAGTGGTGCCTTCTCCTTATCCTTTTCAGCTATACTGGTGAGCCCCATTTCCTCTCGGGGCCATGTGTAGTTCATGCCTTCTCCTTTTTGAGTGTATTATGTATTGTAAGGTATAGCCGGGGCCTTGTTGCCGGCAAGTATGTATAAGCTCCTAGTACTCTTAGAGGCTCCGTAGACACTATGTGGGTGTATATGTGTATTTTGGGCAGTGGTTGTATGTATTTGTAATCGTGGTCCGTATCGGGAAGTGGCGTATCTAATATACATAAATTGGACTTAATGTGGTATTCACCCACTTTTAAGCTTATCTCCCCGCTTCACATAAATAATGTATGTTATAAATACGGGGAAACGGGTTGGGTGGGAAAGGCAAATCAAGTTCGCTTGACTGGGGGTCACTCGGTCGAGTGCCGCTCGCGTCCCTCGAATTTGAGGCGTGACACAAGGGGAGAAGTCAATCTTGAGGAATGCAGACACTCATATTCTTTTAGCAAGTCTAGGACAAACTTTCTTTGTTGAATGATAATGCCATCTGATTTCTAAAGGATTTCCATCCCTTGGAAGTAATGTAACTTCCCCAAATCTTTAGTATTGAACTTGTCCTGTAGGAAAGCTTTGAGCTGGTTGATCTCTTCTGAAAGTCCCTGTGAGAAACACGTCATCAACATATACTGCTACAAAGACAATATAGGAACCTTGTATCCTGTAGAATAAGGAATAGTCATGCATGGAATGTGTGAACCCTCTTGAATATAGAACTTAGTCATCTTATCATACCATTGTCTACTGGCCTACTTTAACCAATAGAGAGACTTGTTCAGTTTACAAACTAACCCCCTGCACTTCAAGACCTGGAGGAGCCTGCATATACACCTCCTCATGCACATCTCCATTGAGAAATGCATTATTCACATCCATTTGTGAGGTGAGATTTCCCATTTTTTCTTTGCTGCTATGGCAATGAGGGACCTGACAGTGGTCATCTTGACTACTGGAGAAAATGTCTCTGTATAGTCTATGCCAGCTTGTTGAGTATATCCCTTTACAAGTAGTCTTGATTTGTACCTCTCTATACTGCCATTTTCTTTATGTTTGAATTTATACACCCATCTGCATCCAATAACCTGTTTGCCTTTAAGTAAGGGAACTAAGTCCCATGTGTTATTAGCATACAATGCTTCAAATTCCTGTGTCATGGCACTTTGCCAAGCATGATACACTGCCACTTCTTAATATGAAGTTGGTTCTCTATCATGACAGATGTTCTTTACAACATGCTGATAATCAGGATGTAGGGCATCAGAAGTAATGTAGTTATTATGGGAAAACATAGCATGTAAAGAGAAATTAGAATTAGACTTTAAATTTGGTAGGGTACAAACATAATCATTCAGATGTGAGGGGAGTTTGTGCTCTCTGTGGGATCTTTTGTGTCCTAGTGCTTCTTCTATTGGAGGCTGAGGTGATGTTATGTGTTGAAATTGTTTAGTAGGGACTTATGTTTCATGGGAAGAAGCTGTAGGTGAGGGAGAGAGAGGTGGTATATCAGAGAATGGAAGGATCCTATTTTCCTGATCACTAATGTTGTGAGGTATACAGACATTGGTGTGATCATGGGAGTTATCAGTAGGTGGTGCATTATGAAAAACAGGTGGAATTTATCTGCAGCAGGACTGAAGGTAAAAGGAAAGATAGATTCATAAAAAGAAACATCTCTAGAGATATGTATTTTCTTAGTGGCCAGACTTAGTACCTTATACCCTTTTGTACCAAAAGGATATCCCACAAACACATGTGGAGTGGTCCTTGGCTCAAGTTTGTATTTGAGAGGCTTTGGCACAGTGGGATAACACAAACAACCAAAACTCCTTAAGTGAGAATAGTTGGTCTTCTTTCCATGCGATATCTCAAAAGGACATTTTTTTGTTAAAGGTCATATCATGTGATGCCCCAGAGTCTAATATCCATAAGTCCGCCTTTTCACTAAAACATTTGCATGACGGATTATCAAAATCAATTGAAGAGGCGCAAGCAATCATACCTGCAAAGTTCATATAAGCTCCACTAGACATATTTGCAGTGGCTGAGTTTTCTCCAGTACTGCCAATTTGAAAATGTTGTATAACAATTTGTCCATATTTCTCCTTTGAAATAGTCATGCTTTGATTTTCTCCATGGTGTTCCACCTCCTCTCCTCTATCTATGCTTGCTACTGCATTTGCCATGATGTTCTTGTCACGACCCAAACTGGAGGATCATGACTAGTACCCGGGCCATACTTGCCGAGCACCAACGTACATTTTATCTAATCTTCTTATTATCTTTAAGGGCCGACGAGATCAATATAAGTGGTAGATATGTATTTTGAACACCAAACAATGATAGATAATGGAATGAACATGGATAACATGGGATAACAAGACTGCCAAGAAACTAAATATAAGTTAGGATCTACCACGCTTCCATGAAAGACTATACAACAAAAATCATCCGACAAGGCATACCAAACTATACATAAGCCGACACCTGTCTATGAGCCTCTAAAGGAGCATAAGTAATGCAACATAGTCGGAACAGGGCCCCGACATACCCATACTATTTATAACCAAAAATGCATACCAAGACCATGACAAGTCCGGAGAAGGGATCTCGCCTATAACCGCTGAACTGGAAAGCCTACTGTGGTGGGGGAACTACGTCTACCTATCTATCAGAACCTGCAGCACGACATGCAATGTCCACAAATAAAAGGACGTCAGTACGAATAATGTACTGAGTATGTAAGGCAGGTCAATAAATATGAACAATAATGTAAAGAGAGGTAGAGAAGATACAACCTGTAACATCTCAGTGCTTCTAAGAGACAGTAACATGAAATGCATGATACATATATACACATAATCTTTTAAAAACATCTGCCTCTGTGGGCATCATCATTATTGTATCAACATCCGCCTTTGTGGGCAACATCATCATCATATCATACCCGGCCTCAAAGAGGACTCGATAAACCCAACTGATCAGTGGTTGCACAATAGGTTCCATACCCGGCCGACTATAGTGCGGCTCGGTAGATTAAACTAGATACATATATATAATGCATGTAGGACTCATTGGAATCATGTTCTGAACATTTCAGAGTGACGTAAGGTCGATATTCTCCGTACACCTTATTAGGATTAACTCTTCATCAAGAATATTATAAAAATCAGGAAGTACCAACAACATTGATAACATAAGAATAAGAGGAGCAACCTCAACATCAATTGTTCCATAAGAAGGGAAACAATGCAAGTACTGCTAGCTTCTAAGAGTAGAGTATCTTTGGAAGCTCGTTCATTGCATTTTGTACAATCGGAGTCGTGCAAAAGAAGGAAAGGGATAGCCTCACATACCTTGTATATACTGCCCAAATCTCAAGCTATGCAATTGTCACGACTCCTTAGTCTACAATAAGAGAAACAGCACTATCATTATCATTTAAGCGTCATAACTATTGTGTATCGACCACAACCTATTTAACAATGAAACAGACAACACCTCCCCGATATATATGACTTCACACAAGTCAAAACAATCACCAAACCGGCCAAACAACATCAATAATAATCAAATTGAGCCTCCCAAAATAGTTCACACACAACCTAATAACTTCATACATAAGACAACCACCGTAGTCGTGTCAAACGACCCGGAAATGTTACGATGAACGACCAGCCCACAACCCTACATCTATATGGTGTTTCTCCACACCATTCCTCCTCAAAACTCCACAATACATTAGTAAAACATGCAGGCCAACATCAATACAAAACAGTCCGCAAAACAGTCCGCTACAAGTGAATAACTCGAACTCACAGGTTCCGATCACCGTCCCGTGAGTTCTTACAAGTATAAAATGAATTACCATGAATTTACAGCACAAAAAAATGGATGATTTATAGCAGCAAACTCACCTTACTTGCTGGATAACTCAGCCCTTATCTTGGTTCTTCAAACTCTAGGGTTTACCCCCAATTTGAACTTGAAAGAGAGGGAAACTCAATTAGGATTTGTGGATAACTTTTGGGAGGAAGTTTGTAGGGGTTTAGGTCTGGTTATTTGTGAAATATAATGAGGGATATATTTCAGGAGATAAGCCTTTTAATGAGATCTTTGAATGACCCGAAATTTCCTCTTTTTGGGCTATCATTTAACCAAGTAGGTGACCCACCTACTTGTCACCTAGCAGCTTGTGCAGTCTCGCGAAAATATCTATATCTATCTACCCCAATGTCGTATTGATAAGCGGTTTAATGCGTTGGAAACTAGACTCATAGATCTTCAATTTGGTGGGTATATAACCCTGTAATTCCAAGTAGATTAGGAGAAAATCGTAATAACATTTGACCTAAAGCTTAAGTAAAACTATGAACCTAAGTTGCGACAACTCTTGTCGACTTTTGCTTCATAACTCGTTTGACTTCAAGACTATGATACGGATTAACTTATTATCATCTCAAAGATAATCTCTTCTCATGTTTATGTCGATTAACTTATGGCATGAGCCAACGTACGTGAATATGGGTTGCAACACCCTCCCCCCCTTAGGAGCATTCATCCTCGAATGTAAGTGTTTAGGGGGAGCCTAACTCGTCGTGGATTCCAACGAAAATTTCCGGCCCATTTTTCCCCAGTAAAATGGATACTAGACAAACTTACAAGCAGTTAAACCCAACGTATTGCCATTCAAGTCTACATAAAGCATTATGGATATGTACACTATCTGCATATCACCATTGTGTATTAAGGAAGCGTATTCTCAAGCTATTTCTTACCTCATAGAGCTGTTTCACCTTCTAATGCGTCCCCTCGACATCCTTGTTATCTTGAATCTGGAACAAGTAAGGGTATTTAGAATTCATCTGCTCTTCTGCTTCCCAAGTAATTTCTTCCCTGTTCTTGTTCCTCCACAATACTTTGATGGAAGCTACATCCTTTGTTCTTAGCTTGCAGACTTGTCGATCTAATATAGCTACTGGCACTTCTTCATATGATAGATCCTCTGTAATTTGTACATCTTTGATAGGGACGACTCGAGAACGATCTCCAATACATTTCCTTAACATAGATATATGGAATACCGGGTGGACAAATTCCAATTCGGATGGCAATTCTAACTCATAAGCAACTTGTCCAATTCGTCGGAGAATTTTGTACGGACCGATATACCGTGGACTCAGCTTACCCTTCTTCCCAAAACGCATAACACCCTTCATCGGCGAGATCCTCAGGAAAACCCAATCACCAACCTCGAACTCCAAATCACGATGTCGGACATCATAATAAGACTTTTGCCTGCTTTGTGCCGTGCTTAGTCGCTCTTGTATCAATTTCACCTTCTCAATGGCTTGGTGAATCAAATCTGGCCCATATAGTTCTGTTTCACCGACTTCGAACCATCCAAGTGGTGATCTACATCTCCTCCCGTATAGTGCCTCGTACGGGGCCATTTTAATACTGGAATGATAGCTATTATTGTAGGCAAATTCTATAAGTGGAAGATGGTCATCCCAATTCCCCTTGAAATCTAGAAAATATGCTCGTAGCATATCTTCAAGTGTTTGAATGGTACGTTTAGCTTGTCCGTCAGTCTGTGGATGGAATGCAGTGCTGAGATTCACTTGTGTACCTAAACCCTTCTGAAAAGACCTCCAAAAGTTAGCCACAAATTGTGCTCCTCGGTCTGATATAATAGATATCGGTACACCATGAAGCCTAACAATCTCCTTGATATACAACTTTGCATAATCTTCAGCTGTGTAAGTATTCTTAACTGGCAGAAAATAGGCACATTTTGTAAGTCGATCAACTATCACCCATATGGAGTCAAACTTATGATAAGAGTGAGGCAATCCAATAATGAAGTCCATATTAATCACCTCCCATTTCCAGGTTGGAATCTCTATATTCTGAAGCAATCCACTGGGTTTCTGATGTTCAAATTTTACTTGTTGATAATTAGGACACTGGGCTACAAATTCTGCAATAGACTTCTTCATGTTATCCCACCAATACTGCTCCTTAACATCATGATACATCTTTGTCGAGCCGGGATGGATGGAATATCGGGATTGATGAATCTCAATCATAATCTTCTCTCTCAACCCTGCCACATCAGGTACACATAACCGGCCCTGGTATCTTAGTGCCCCATCTGCTCCGATCTCAAAAGCCGTAATTTTACACTGTTGAATGCTCTCTCTCAATCGTACTAAGGTAGGATCTTTATATTGCCGTGCTTTAACCTCGGCTACAAAAGATAATTCTGATGTATTCTGTACAGTAACCCCTCCTTCATCAGAGTCTAACAATCTAATTCTCATATTCGCTAGCTGATGAAGCTCATTAGCCAACCTCTGTCTACTTGCCTCAATGTGTACTAAGCTTCCCATTGACTTACGACTGAGAGCGTCTACCACAACATTGGCTTTACCGGGATGGTACAATATTTTGATATCGTAATCTTTCAGTAATTCAAGCCACCTACGCTGCCTCAAATTCAACTCCTTCTGCTTGAAGATGTATTGTAAACTCTTGTGATCTGTGTAGATGTCAACATGGACGCTGTATAAGTAGTTCCTCCATATCTTCAAAGCATATATTACTGCAGCCAATTCTAAATCATGGGTCGGGTAATTCTTTTCATGCTTCTTCAATTATCTTGATGCATAAGAAATTGACTTCCCATGTTGCATCAATACGCACCCCAAACCTATACCTGAGGCATCACAATATACCACATAACCTTCTGTTCCTTCTGGGAGAGTGAGCACTGGTGCAGATGTCAATCGATTCCTTAACTCCTGAAAACTTCATTCACAAGCGTCAGATCGCTGGAACTTAGCAGCTTTCTGTGTTAACCTAGTAAATGGTGATGATATAGAGGAAAACCCTTCTACAAATCGCCTATAATATCCTGCTAGCCCCAGGAAGCTGCGGACTTCTGATGGTGTTGTAGGTCTCGGCCAATTCTTTACTGCATCAATCTTTTGAGTGTCGACCCTAATACCCTCGTCAGATATCACATGGCCAAGGAATGCTACTGAGTTCAGCCAAAATTCACATTTGGAGAGCTTAGCATATAACTTACGATCCTGAAGCGTCTGTAATACTATCCGCAAGTGGCCCGCATGTTCCTCCTCCGAACGAGAATACACCAAAATGTCATTAATGAATACGATCACGAACACATCAAGATAGGGCTTGAATACAGTATTCATGAGATCCATAAAAGCTGCTGGGGAATTTTTTAGCCCAAACGACATCACCAAGAACTCAAAGTGCCCATATCTTGTCCGGAAGGCCATCTTTGGAATATCCTTCTCCTTAACCCTCACTTGATGATACCCTAAACGTAAGTCAATCTTGGAAAAATACTTGGCACCCTGGAGTTGGTCAAACAGGTCGTCAATCCTTGGAAGTGGATACTTGTTCTTTATAGTAAAGTTATTCAACTGTCGATAGTCGATACACATCCGTAACGACCTGTCTTTCTTCCGCACGTACAGGACTGACGCACCCCAAGGTGAAGTGCTAGGCCTAATGAAGCCCTTATCCAGCAAGTCCTTCAACTGCGCCTTCAACTCATGAAACTCTGCCGGGGCCATCCTATATAGAGGAATAGATATGGGTTGAGTGTCAGGAAATACATCAATGCTAAACTCAATCTCCCTTTCAGGTGGAAGGCCTGGAAGTTCATCTGGGAAATTATCCAGAAATTCATTGACCACGAGGATTGATTGTAGAGTAGGCGGCTTTGTCTCCGCATCCCTAATGCGAATGAGATGATAAATGTACCCTTTTGAGATCATCTTCCTTGCCTTAAGATAGGAAATAAACCTACCTTTCGGCGTAGCAATGTTCCCTTCCCATTCGATGACGGGTTCATTAGGAAATTGAAACCTAACCATCTTCGTACGACNCCAATTCTTTACTGCATCGATCTTTTGAGTGTCGACACTAATACCCTCGTCAGATATCACATGGCCAAGGAATGCTACTGAGTTCAGCCAAAATTCACATTTGGAGAGCTTAGCATATAACTTACGATCCTGAAGCGTCTGTAATACTATCCGCAAGTGGCCCGCATGTTCCTCCTCCGAACGAGAATACACCAAAATGTCATTAATGAATACGATCACGAACACATCAAGATAGGGCTTGAATACAGTATTCATGAGATCCATAAAAGCTGCTGGGGAATTTTTTAGCCCAAACGACATCACCAAGAACTCAAAGTGCCCATATCTTGTCCGGAAGGCCGTCTTTGGAATATCCTTCTCCTTAACCCTCACCTGATGATACCCTGAACGTAAGTCAATCTTGGAGAAATACTTGGCACCCTGGAGTTGGTCAAACAGGTCGTCAATCCTTGGAAGTGGATACTTGTTCTTTATAGTAAACTTATTCAACTGTCGATAGTCGATACACATCCGTAACGACCCGTCTTTCTTCCGCACGAACAGGACTGGCGCACCCCAAGGTGAAGTGCTAGGCCTAATGAAGCCCTTATCCAGCAAGTCCTTCAACTGCGCCTTCAACTCATGAAACTCTGCCGGGGCCATCCTATATAGAGGAATAGATATGGGTTGAGTGTCAGGAAATACATCAATGCTAAACTCAATCTCCCTTTCAGGTGGAAGGCCTGGAAGTTCATCTGGGAAATTATCCAGAAATTCATTGACCACGAGGATTGATTGTAGAGTAGGCGGCTTTGTCTCCGCATCCCTAATGCGAATGAGATGATAAATGTACCCTTTTGAGATCATCTTCCTTGCCTTAAGATAGGAAATAAACCTACCTTTCGGCGTAGCAATGTTCCCTTCCCATTCGATGACGGGTTCATTAGGAAATTGAAACCTAACCATCTTCGTACGACAATCAATATTTGCATAGCATGAGGCTAACCAGTCCATTCCCATTATCACGTCGAAATCAACCATTTCTAATTCAAATAAATTCGTCGAGGTTTCACGACTACAAATCATCACTGTGCAACCTTTATATACCCTTCTAGCAATCACAGAATCTCCTATCGGAGTAGATACCACAAGTGGTTTACATATCAATTCAGGTTCAACGCCAAACTTATTAGCCACAAACGGTGTAACATATGATAATGTAGATCCCGGATGAATCAACTGCATATACATTGTAAGAAAACACAGACAATATACCTGTAACAACATCCTGAGACGACTCGAGATCCTGTCGACCTACTAGAGCGTAGGTTCGATTTTGAGCACCACTCGAACTCGGCACTGCACCTCTACCTCTACCACGACCTGTCGACTGCTGAAAACCCCGTGCTGGAGGTCGAACTGATGAGGAAGAACCAGACACAGATCCAGTTGGCTGAGCCATACCACCACCTTCTCTATTAGGACAATCTCGCTTAATATGGCCAGGCTGTCCGCAAGAATAGCACGCATCAAAACCTCGACGGCACAGTCCAAAGTGGGCCTTGCCACACTGATCACAACGGGGTGTTGGGAGTCTCGTCTGACTAGTATCCCTATGATATTGTGAGCCTGATGCCCGCGAACTCTGACCTGGACTAGAATAGGTAAATCGATCATACCGAGGCCTCTGAAACTGTGGAGAAGCACTAGCTACAGGTGGCACTGAACTCCTCGAAAACTGGGGCCTAACACTACCTCTGAAGTCATGAGAATACCCTACAAACCACACCCTCTTATGCTGGCCCCTATCCTGCTCCCTATCTGCCCTTTGCTGGCGCTTACGATCCTCTAGGGTCTAAGCATAAGCCTGAATACGGGAAATATCCATTCCCTCCACCAAGAAGGCTGTCGTGCATTCATTTATCAGATATGGTCCCAACCCGTTCACGAACATATGCACACTATCACTCATCTCGGCCACCATATGAGGAGCATACCTTGATAAAGAATCAAACTGCATGCCATACTCTCGCACACTCATATTACCTTGTCTAAGGTTCAAGAACTTACCAGCTCTAGCTCGTCGTATCTCAACGGGAAAATAGTGACGAAGAAAGGACTCAGAAAATTCATTCCACACAGCTGGAGGGGCATTCNTGTATCTGTAGCATGCATAACCCGTAGTGTACGATGAACCTGGTCAATAAAAGTCTGTGGGTCCTCCTTGGGGTCTGATCCGGTAAACACTGGAGGGTCTAGATTAATAAAATCACGAACTCTCGTACTATTCGATTTATCAACAACACCGATATTCTGCCTCTGAGCCTGAGCAGCTACCAAGCTAGTCAACAACTGCACCGCACTCTGCATATCCTGCTCTGTAGGGCCAGACGGAGGAACTGGTGGTGCTGGGTTCCTCCTAATATCCTCTGGATGAGACGGAGTAGATTAGGTATGAGACGACATCTCACTCTGAGCCTCACTTTGTCCTACTCTGGCTTGAGGCACCTGACTGGTACCCTCTCCCGCAGCTATATCAAGTTGTCTACTAATCGATTGCTACCTAGTCGAAGGCATCGCTGAAAGAAAACAAGGTTAATATTAGATACAACACTAAGGACTCAACTCTACGCACGATCTAGATTTAGGAAAAAGATAACAACCCTAGATATCACGTAGCCTCCTGATTATAAATATGGCGCACTACACATCAATAATCAAGACTCTACTAGACACGGCTCATAGAAAACCCGTAGGACAGACTTGCTCTGATACCAAGTTCGTCACGACCCAAACTGGAGGATCATATAGTACCCGGGCCATACTTGCCGAGCACCAACATATATTTTATCTAATCTTCTTATTATCTTTAAGGGTCGACAAGATCAATATAAGTGGTAGATATGGATTTTGAACACCAAACAATGATAGATAATGTAATGAACATGGATAACATGGGATAACAAGACTGCCAAGAAACTATATATAAGTTAGGAGCTACCACGCTTCCATGAAAGACTATACAACAAAAATCATCCGACAAGGCATACCAAACTATACATAAGCCGACACTTGTCTATGAGCCTCTAAAGGAGCATAAGTAATGCAACATAGTCGGAATAGGGCCCCGACATACCCATAATATCTATAACCAAAAATGCATACCAAGACCACGGCAAGTCCGGAGAAGGGATCTCGCCTATAACCGCTGAACTGGAAAGCCTACTGTGGTGGGGGAACTGCGTCTACCTGTCTATCAGGACCTGCAGCACGACATGCAGCGTCCACAAATAAAAAGGACGTCAGTACGAATAATGTACTGAGTATGTAAGGCAGGTCAATAAATATGAACAATAATGTAAAGACAGGTAAAGAAGATACAACCTGTAACATCTCAGTGCTTCTAAGAGACAGTAACATGAAATGCATGATACATATATACACATAATCTTTTAAAACCATCCGCCTCTGTGGGCATCATCATTATTGTATCAACATCCGCCTTTGTGGGCATCATCATCATCATATCATACCCGACCTCAAAGAGGACTCGGTAAACTCTATAGTGCGGCTCGGTAGAGTAAACTAGATACATATATATAATGCATGTAGAATAAGAGGATGTTCTGAACATTTCGGAGTGACGTAAGGTCGATATTCTCCGTACACATTATTAGGATTAACTCTTCATCAAGAATATTATAAGAATCAGGAAGTACCAACAACATTGATAACATAAGAATAAGAGGATCAACCTCAACATCAATTGTTCCATAAGAAGGGAAACAATGCAAGTACTGCTAGCTTCTAAGAGTAGAGTATCTTTGGAAGCCCGTTCATTGCATTTTGCACAATCGGAGTCGTGCAAAAGAAGGAAAGGGATAGCCTCACACACCTTGTATATACTGCCCCAATCTCAAGCTATGCAATTGTCACGACTCCTTAGTCTACAATAAGAGAAACGACACTATCATTATCATTTAAGCGTCATAACTATTGTGTATCGAACACAACCTATTTTACAATGAAATAGACAGCACCTCCCCGATATATATGACTTCACACAAGTCAAAACGATCACCAAATAGCCCAAAAAACATCAATAATAATCAAATTTAGCCTCCCAAAATAGTCCACACACAACCTAATAACTTCATACATAAGACGACCACCGTAGTCGTGTCAAACGACCCGGAAATGTTACAACGAAAGACCATCCCACAACCCTACATCTATATGGTTTTTCTCCACACCATTCTCCTCCAAAACTCCACAATACAGTAGTAAAACACGCAGCCCAACAGAAACACAAAATAGTTCGCTACAAGTGAATAACTCAAACTCACGGCTTCCGATCACCGTCCCGTGAGTTCTTACAAGTATAAAATGAATTACCATGAAATGACACTATCATTATCATTTAAGCGTCATAACTATTGTGTATCGACCACAACCTATTTAACAATGAAACAGACAACACCTCCCCGATATATATGACTTCACACAAGTCAAAACGATCACCAAACAGGCCAAACAACATCAATAATAATCAAATTGAGCCTCCCAAAACAGTTCACACACAACCTAATAACTTCATACATAAGACAACCACCGTAGTCGTGTCAAACGACCCGGAAATGTTACGATGAACGACCAGCCCACAACCCTACATCTATATGGTGTTTCTCCAAACCATTCCTCCTCAAAACTCCACAATACATTAGTAAAACACGCAGGCCAACATCAATACAAAACAATCCGCAAAACAGTCCGCTACAAGTGAATAACTCGAACTCACAGCTTCCGATCACCGTCCCGTGAGTTCTTACAAGTATAAAACTAATTACCATGAATTTACAGCACAAAAAAATGGATGATTTATAGCAGTAAACTCACCTTACTTGCTGGATAACTCAGCCCTTATCTTGGTTCTTCAAGCTCTAGAGTTTACCCCCAATTTGAACTTGAAAGAGAGGGAAAATCAATTAGGATTTGTGGATAACTTTTGGGAGGAAGTTTGCAGGGGTTTAGGTCTGGTTATTTGTTAAATATAATGAGGGATATATTGCAGGAGATAAGCCTTTTAATGGGCTCTTTGGATGACCCGAAATTGCCTCTTTTTGGGCTATCATTTAACCAAGTAGGTGACCCACCTACTTGTCACCTAGCAGCTTGTGCAGTCTCGTGAAAATGTCTATATCTCTCTACCCCAATGTTTTATTGATAAGCGGTTTAATGCATTGGAAACTAGACTCATAGATCTTCAATTTGGTGGGTATATCACCCTGTAATTTCAAGTAGACTGGGAGAAAATCTTAATAATATTTGACCTAAAGTTTCAGTAAAACTATGAACCTAAGTTGCGACAACTCTTGTCGACTTTTGCCTCATCACTCGTTTGACTTCAAGACTATGATACGGATATTATATGATTCAAATACCTTAAAACAAGACTTCTTGAGAATATCAAGCACCCCTAGGTTTACCCAAAAATACGGGATACAATATCCTTGATTCGTTTAACTTCTAATACGTGTTAATCACTTTTATATACTCTTGTATAATTTAAGATCAATCGGATTAACTTCTTGTCATCTCAAAGATAATATCTTCTCATGTTTATGTCAATTAACTTATGGCATGAGCCAACGTACGTGAATATGGGTTGTAACAGTTCTTCCCTTTGTTAAACCTTGCATTGTTATTTTATCCCTGAGAACTTTATTTATGCTGTTATGTCCCCTGATTGAAACCTTGGGGATATCCATGCAACTTATAACATTTATCTTTGGTGTGACCTGGCCGTTTGCAATGGTCACAAAAGGTCGAGGTCTGTTGTTTGTAATTTGATTTCAGGGTTGAGTAATTTCTCTTGAAGGTCCTTCCTTCTAGGTTAGCATTCAATGCAGTGGAATCGACATTCAGCTGGTTTCTTGGCCTGTATTTCCTCTGCTTTTCCTCTTGTATCAACAAAGCAAATTCCTGTGCCATGGATGGAAAAGGATTCATCATGAGTATGCTCTCTCGAACAACTGTATAGACTTCATTGAGTCCCATTAGAAATTGTATCAACCTTCTATCTTGTTCTGCCTTATGCATACTCTCCTTTGCCCCACACGTACATACACAACTACAATTATTCTTGATGCTCAAAGTGTTCAATTCTTCCTAGAGCTTCTTCATCTTTGTGTAGTAGCAAGTGATATCAAGCACTCCTTGACTCAGATCGTTGATTTCTTTTTGGATTTGGTACAACTTAGCACCATTTGTCTGGTCATATCGATCCTCTAGTTCCTTCCACAGTTCAACAAAATTCATATACTCAACACTGTCAGCAATGTCCTTTGCCAGAGAATTTATGATCCATGATGTGACCATATCATCACATCTCTCCCACTGACAAAAATATGGAGATGTTGTATATGGTCTCTTACTATCCTCGTTAATAAAACCTAATTTGTTTTTCACTGAAAGGGCTCTCAATACACTTCTTCTCCAGGAACAATATCCAATTCCATCAAATGGTATAGGTACTAGTGTGGAACCAAGACTATTACAAGGATGTATGTAAAGAGTACCGGTTGGATCAATTACCATCTGTGTTGTTGCTATTGTTGTCTTTTATTCAATCGCCATCGAAACTTATGCAAAACTAGTTAGATTGATCTTGGTGTAGCTGAAATGTAGCTTAATTTCTTCTATTTGTTGATGAATCGTCACTGCATGTGTCCAATCGAGATTTCCCCAAATTGTTGATTAACGAAGAACCCTAGGTTACTCAACGATTAAAATCAACAGAAGATCAAAGAAGAGCGTGGTTGATGAGAGAACCTCTGTTCTGATACCATGTAGAGATTATAGCTATGAACTGAGGTCCACATCTTCTCCAATGGAGGATTCAGAAGTTTCCAGAATAAGGAGCTCGTATGGAGAAAAGAAAAGAGCCGAAGAGAGTCTGACTTTGTGAAAATGAAAACTCTCACATTTTGTATTGGATACTGTTCAATTATATACAAATGCACATCTAGGATATAGCTGTCAATAAAAGAATAAACTTCCACTAACTAATTATGTTAATAGCTAAGCACTATACTAACTGATACTGACTACACTAAATAATAGTGTGCAGTAACTTTACAATATAAATATAGTCTTGCTAAAACTTTGTTGGTAATCTGTCGCTAAATCGCTCGTAGCTAACAATATTTTTTGATAATGTGTAGATAATTTATCGCTAAATAAGATTAGCAATGAATTTTTGTGTGTAGTTACAAAACTTATCCATCGCTACTTTTTGTTTGTTTGGTAGTTATGTGGAGCTATTGATTTGGGCTTCATTGGATCAAAATTTACTTTGTGTAACAATAGGAGGCTAAGTAAAAGAATATAAAAAATTAGTCAGACTAATCTATGGGCTCAAAACTTTATTAGCAACATTTTCAAAGACTTAATTATATCTAGGTCTAATAATAGACCCCTTCTAGTGAAATGTCAGAACAATCTGTAAAGCTTTATAGAGTATTTCAAGTTCCTTACTTTCTGCGTCAATCAACCTAACTTCTATGATATTACGAAGTAATTATGAAACTTAAAAATTACCGGTAACTCCATATGGATGATCCAACATAAATTGAAGAAGCTCAGTAGGAAGTTAGCTCAGTGGTCCAAGGAATCATTAGGATATGTGTTTGAACAAGTAAATATTAGGAAAATAAAATTACAGGTTCGTGAAGACTTGGATATGATTGTTAACCCTTGAAATTGGATAACAATTAAACTTATAATGTCGTTTTAAGAAAACGTGATTTCACCTAATACCAATTGATAAATGTGAAGATTAGTAATAGAAATTTACAATAGAGTAAGGCAAACTATTGTTGAAACAGAATTCAGCCCTCGAGTTAGAATGCCCTCGAACTGATTGATACCAGAACAAGTAAAAATAAAGCAAGCTGATGAAGAAAAGAGTATAAACTAAAGAGAGTGTTATATTGCTTTGATATGCGAGAATAATATTGTGTCTTACAGATGATTGTAATTCCTCTTTATATAGTAGAGGAGTTCTAATTACGGTATAACTCTAATTACAAAAGGAAATCCCATGATTAGCTAATTAACCGTTCTTGATTTGATCCGTTCCGAGATTTTCGCCATAATCTTCGACCAGTCCCGGATATCTCGCCTTTCTGTTATTATGCTATCTTTGATCTTACTTGATGTATGTCTCATTTGGTCTCGATCTCTACTGACCCCGATCTCGATAGGTACCTCGAATCTCGAACTCAGTACCTTGTCGTCGTGCCTCGGTCTAATCTACTATAGGTTCAATCCTCGATCCTTCACCCTGGTCTCGACAAATCAGTAAAATCGGGTGGACCCGATTTTAATCGTATATAGATAGTCCCCTCATTTTTGGAGTGTAATGACAATAAATGAATTGAGTTTTCGATCTTTACCTCGACCTTCCATGATGTCATGTCCGTGACGTAAGAGACAGAAGTGACCGAAATGTTCCATCGGTGCAGTTCCCTAGGCATTTAATGCATGTCAGTTGGTGGTCGACCACTAGCAGTTTCGAACCGTCGCCGTTAAACCCATAAATATGTCTCTTTTACACTCTTTCAAACTTTACCTTCAACCTTATCCACTCTAAACTTCAAAGTTTTTCAAGTTCTTTATCTGCAACTCTACAAGTTTCACCATCAACCTCTTCCTAAATTACCAAATCTTATTATCTTTTTCATTCTTCAAACTCAGACCAAATGGCGAAAACGTCAAAAATGGTACCATAAAAAGAAGCTGCTTTATCTTCTCAACCGGCCGGCGGGAAGCGCTAGTGGAACCCCGCCTTGAGGAATGTATTCCTGGGGGGTGTGTAGTCAACTTCGATTTCAAGACCGAGAAAACATCATTAGTCCCTGGTCGTTGGGAGCCTGTGTCAAGATATATATGCTTGATACCTGAGAGCTACAATGACAAGGTAAATGAGGACTGCAACTGACAGAACAAAGAGGTAGTGATACCGGCCCTAGAGGAGGCTATTACTACCCACGTGGAAGGGTACTTGAGTGTTTACACTTACCCTTTCACGTTGGGCCTCTTGAGCCAATCATCATGGACTTCTGCTAGAAGTACTAGGTGATCCTCGGTCAGATTCACCCCTCCTTCTGGAGGATCGTTATATTGATTCGATTTTTCTCGAGCAAAGTCAACGTGCTCCCTTTCACCCTCGACCACTTCATCAGGTTATACAGCCCTTGCTTTACCGAGGTGGGTTAATAAAGCTCCAACGTCAAGCCACCAAAGTCTTCATCTCCAATATAGACGAGGACAAGGACCGAGGTTGGATGGGTCAGTTCGTCAGGGTGAAGACCTTGAACCTAATTCTGGCCAAGAAGATGCCATTTCCCGAGAAGTTGAATATGAAACGTAAGTATGATCCCCTTCTATTTGTTATTTGGTTTCTCTGCTTTTTCTCGATGATGTCCTTTTTCGATGTAGCTGCTGCTTGGATGCCCAATTCCATCCCTGACCTTAAGAGCTAGGCCAGGGACCTAGTCTTGACATCGACATATGCTGAACATGCATGGTGCAACTTATCGAAGGGCCGATGGGAAGCCAAAAATCATGCTGAGCCCCATTTCATGTGTTTGTTTATCTCGTTAAAATGTTTTTTCCATACTTATTAAATTTCCTTTCTTACATGCCTTGGAAAAGATGTTGTCATGATTCCCCTATCCTGTGAGGAAGAGGCTTCGATCCCGGTTCCGAAACCGGCGAAGGATAAAAAGAGATAAAGGACCTCAACCTCCAAGGATCCAGAGCCCAAGAAGAGAGGGGCTCGTAAGCTCAAAAAGAACATCGTCCTCATGATCGAAGACTCAGTTCGTCGCCTAAGGGAGGAAGATGAAGAAGAGGAAGAAGATCATTCTGGGCTAGTAGCCCGGGTGAGGATGAACACCGAGGTCTCAAAGGACACTGAGTCGGTGAAGGCTGCAAAGTTTCCACCTCGAGATGAGGGGGTCTTTGAAAAGTACTTGGGCGAAGTCCCCGAGTCGTCAAGGACTGAAGATTCCTCTCACGTAGTGAGGAAATGGCAGGTATGGCAGTAGGGGCTGGTCTTGAGGCCCCTAGAGATGGAGAAAGCGCCCCAAGTGAACCACTTGGGGCAATAGAAATTGGAGACTCCCCATGTTGATACCCAATTTTGCCCTCATATATTTTTAAAATAATATATATACTTTCAAAATATCATTTTGTATTATTATTTAATTTACAAGATTTACACGAGCATTTTTTTTTTTATAATTTTCCATAATTTTAGAGATTTTAAATTAATTTTCTTGCGTTAAATTACATAAAAATTCAGTAATTATCCCTTGAAATTATTTGTGATGACGTAATCATCCAAATTACTATTTTGCATCCTCATACATGTTTCATAATATTTTTCACTTCATTTCATACCATTATGTTTACATTTTAAGCTATTTATTTAATTTTGAAATAATAGCCTATATTCATATACAAAGGCTCCTTATTTATACTATTTGTGTCAAAATAGTATTTTATATTTTTACAATGCTAAATAACTATTTTAATTCATTTTAGTGCATAAAAATATTTTTTATTTATTTACTAGTCATTTTTAAAATATTTTTAATAAACAGAGCTGGCCCAATTTTTAAACCAATTTTCGGACAAAAAATCCCAATACCTTAGCCTAGAACCCCTAGCCCAAAACCAAAAACCCGGTCGGTACCCGTTTAATTAAACCGCCCTTTTAAAATCCCGGCCGTTGATCTTAGAGATCAACGACCCACAATTAACCTACACCTTTTAATACCCAACCCCAAATCCTAATTTCCATTCCTTGTAACCCGCCGCCCTGCGACTCTCCCCCTTTCTCTGAAGAACCCTAATCTCCGCCCTTCCTTAATCCCTCTCCTAATGGGATTCAATTACTATTTTCTTATCATATTCGAATCCTTCTGGTACTGGTTGTCCATTTGTGGTGTTACCTAAGTGATTTCCTAAGCATGGCAAGAAATAATCTTCAAAATCAAACAAAAAGGGGTTCAAATATTTGATTTTGAGCACTGATTTGTCTATACGTTCAACACTATATTATGTGAGTCCGATTTCGTCTGGATTTCTGTGATTTACACTTTCCCTAAAAAATTTTAGGGTTTATCGAATTTCTCTCTTAAATCGATTTTGAATTGATTTGCATGTTTTCTTTCCTTATTTGTTATTTAATTTACTTCGTTTCCTTATGTGGTTGTTCAATTTTTGACTGCTATATAAACCCCCCATTTTTCCTTCTTGGGACACACTTTGAATCAATTTTTCTTCAGTAAAATTGGGGTTTTGCTACTCTCTTGTTCTGTATTCTGTATTGGCCGGCTGAAAGCCAAGTCCATTAACACATTGTTACTCAACCTGTTCTTGGTGCAAGAATTTCCCTTAGTTCATTGAAGCTCTTGGAAACTTTGAGGCATTGGGATTCTGGGTTTTCTGTGGAAGTTTATTCTTTACTATTCTTCGCTTAACTTGTAAGTTACTGGACTTTGTAATTTCATTCCTATTTATCTGTGATTTGCATATGTTATCACTCTTAAAGTTCGTCAGTTTAATGTGTTTTTTGAGATGTTTTTGTGTGCAATTCTGTTTGTTTTCTTCAAATTTTTAGGCCTCTTTAACTTTTAGCCTCAAGCATGCCTAAATCTGGTTCTATTAAATTAGATATTTTTCAAGTCTGACTAGTCAATGTGTTAAGAATTACTACTGTTTGGGACCTTTACACTTGTTAGAATCTTTTGGTGTTTAATTTTGCCTTAGGCTATTAATCTTGTTATTCGAATATGCTTTGCCTACATAATTTGTGCTCTCTTTTGTTAGCTAGTCAATCGTGTTCAAAACATAAATGTGTACACTCACTACATGGCACAAGTCCATTTTCCTATCCTATTCTGAATTTGTGTGGTGATAGCTTGCCTATCTAACATGTTTTGACCCCGTCTCTATCAGTATGCCCTTTAGCATGTTTTAACCCCTTGATTCACCAGTAGTTGTAATATGCTTTTATCATTCCTAAATGTTGTTCTACTCCAAATTAGCATGACTGTTTCATAACATTAAGACTTACATTTAGCATAATTTGTACCTTTTCCTTTATTATGAATTTGTGTATGCTACTTTCACCAATCCTGCAAACCTGTTCTGCTAATGTATGATTACGTATGCACTAGGTGTTGAACTTGTTCTTATGAATCATTGCTAAGTGTGTTCTAAAGCCCTAAGGCCTGTTTGATAATCTGCTTTATATGCTCAACTTGACTATGTTCGTACCCCCTCAGCTTTGTCTCTCAACCTTGGTTTACTATCCTTAACTTTTCATCTATGCTCTCTTGAGTTCTCATTCTTAGATGGCTGAAAGCCAAGGCAACCTAGGTTCTATTGTTGACCTCCCTAGTGTGAGCACTGCTTTGGGTCCAATTAAGACCCATGTGAACTCTGACACACTAGGGTTTGGTCCTTAGTCATTCCCTAAATCTCAAACTACCCCTAGTCATCCCATTCTATCATGTTATCTGCTGTATACCTAAATTGGCTGATTTAAATGGTGCAACACTTGGTGCTATGGTTGAATAAATTGACTTTGGGCTCCTCTATGGATTCTGGAGTCGTATGTTGAATGTGGGTCTTTATTGAAGGCCTGTGTATCCTGTGTAAGAGTTATTGAAGGCCCAGGAAATGCTGGGTATTTCATTCTGAGACTACTGTGGGCCTATTGTCATTGTTGTGTAACATTTGTATTATACTCATTATTGGGCCTGTAAGAACTCTTGTATAAATGATTGTGGTATTAGTAAAAAGGGGAAATTGGTAGAATTTAATATTTGCATGATAAAATGGGTAGATAATATGGCTATAGGACTTGGTAAATTTATTTTCTATATGTGTTGTTCAACTACTATGTACACTATAGAAACCACGCCATTAGAGGAAACACACACACACACACTGTCTATTAGCAAACATGAGTAGAAAATGCTACAATTATATTTATTGCTATGTGTTATTAGAAAACCAGCCTATAGGATTTAGTTGTCATTGATGTTTCTTTAAATTGTTATCGCCTACAAGAAATCATTCCTATAGGACTCCAATTATTCTACTTGGCATTATTCACCTAGAAAATATGCCTATAGGGTTAAGATGTGACAATAAAATAAGCTCTAAGTACTATGCGTTAGAGATCCTGCCTGTAGGGAATAATTGCTTGCTATAATTGGTTAATGCTAGACCATTCAAACACTGCTTCATGTACGTCATACGAATAATTTTTGGACTTCTCCCAACAAATCTTGTTATACCCAACTGCGTAGATCACTTAGGCAAAACACATATAGGATTAGTAACTTAAAACTTGCAATAACCAGCTTGTAATGCCTGAATAATTCTGTCTATGAGCGATATCTTGCCTTTGAAACGACCTGTATTCTTTAACTCAAAATCACCTAGAAAGCATGTCCATAGGTTTAAGACCCTTGATTCTAAAACCCCCTAATTGGCAAATGTGTTTGCATGCATTTGCTGTTTAAGTTTGGAGGTCAATGTGAGCCCTTAATTGCTTTTATGTGAAGCCTTTATATGTTTTGCTTTTCGCCTAGTTTTGCATTTTTGATCAGCCTAGATAAGGTCTATAACCATCCAAATAGAGGTCAAAAACCTCCTGGACCATAGGTACGGGACGAGTAGTGCATGACTTAGAATTGAATTAGAGTGCTCTTAGGTAAGCAACTTTAACATAGTAATCGGGTAGCATGAGATGATAGTTTGTGCTCGCTAAATAATATGAGTAACACCCTATCCCAAGGGAGTTATGAAATATTATTTATGTTGCACGGGGTGATACTTTAGGTTAAAAAACTTAAACCCCCCTGTAACGACCCAGCCGGTCATTTCGTGAGATTAGTCCCGTTTCTCCCATTTATGCTTTATCATATATTGATTAGCCTGTTTATATTGTGTTGGATCAGATGGTTTGAGTTCGGAGTGGTCATAGTGAGAACAGAGGCACTTAGCCTCTTAAAGTAACCTAATAGTTGAAAAGTCAAACTGAGAGTTGACTTATTGGTAAACGACCTCGGAATGTGGATTTTATGGCTCGGATAGCTTCGCTAGGTGATTTTGGACTTAGGAGTGTGTTCGGAATGAAGTTTTGATGTCCGGTGTAGAATTAGGCTTGAATTGGCGAAGGTTAGTTTTTGGCGATTTCCTGTCGGCAGTGGAAAATAGGCTATCGGGGTCGGAATGGAATTCTGGAAGTTGGAGCGGGTTCGTAATGACATTTTGGATATGTGTGCACAATTTCAGGTCAATCATATGTGTTTTGGTTGGTTTCGGCATCATTGGCGAAATTTAGAAGTCTTAAAGTTCATAGGTTTGAATTTGATGTAATTTTGGTGTTTTTGGTGTTTCGAAGGCTCGACTAAGTTTGAATGATGCTATGGGGTATGTTGGTATGTTTGGTTGGGGCCCCGAGGGGCTCGAGATTTATTTCGGATGGTTAGCAGGGGTTTGGACTTAGGAAATTTGCAGCAAATAGCTGCTGGTGTGAATCTACTAGTGTGGCCGCACCTGCGAAAGAGGAGCTGCAGGTGCGATGCCGCAGGTGCGAAGGACCCTGCGCAGGTGCTAAGATAGGCCACGCAGGAGGAATCCGCAGGTGCGATGTCACGACCCAAATCCTAAGCCGGCCATGATGGCGCCTTTCATGGAACTAGCCTAGCCAACCATCTCAGATTATCAATATATATTATAATTTCCCAAAATTTAGCAGATTTTAAAATATCAGAATGAGATGAAACGAAATACACACTTTCCCAAAGCCTGGAGTCAACTATCATGAGCATCTAAGACTGAAAATATATTGTACAACATAGTGTCTTGCTACAACAAAAGCCTGAGGTACAAAAGACCAAAAGAAACTATGATCTGAGGGAAGGAAAGGAGGTGAAATGGGGACGCTGAGCAGCTACCTCAATCCTCGAACAACTCCAAGCTCGTCCAGAAATCAACTAGTGAGATGGTCCGGCACCTGGATCTGCACACAGAGGTGCAGGGAGTAACGTGAGTACGCCAACTCAGTAAGTAATCGATGTAACTAAAAACTTGAGTGTAGTGACGAGCATTTAAATCATGTAAATCCATAAAATAAATAACAGTGGAAATGAATAGTTCAAGTCACGAATTCTACAATTCCGAATATTTCATAAAACTCCATTAGAAAATCTCATATAAAACATTTATCCAACATTTATTATCAGAGGCTCAGTGTAAAGAAGAGTGTAAACAACTTTTTTTCATAAAATATAAGCCCCTCGGGCACAATATCACTCACAAATAAGCCTTTCGGGCAAGCCTATCAGTCACTCGTGACTCCACTATCAGTATCTCATGCTCTCACTTAACACTCGTACTCAGCAAGTATGATGAACACACACATATGTTGCGGCGGGCAGTCCGCTCCACTACTATTTATATATATCTATACTGCTGTGGCGTGCATCCCGATCCATATGTAACATACGCGGTGGCGTGCATCCCGATCCATATAATAGTCAACTGCGCTCACTGGGGGTGTACAGACTCCTGGAGGGGCTCCTTCAGCCCAAGCGCTATATCTGCTTCAGCGTGCAACCCGATCCATTATGTATACTGTNCACATACTCGGCTCTCGGCCTGACTCAGTCACCTTCACAAGCCACTTGGGCAATTCATCTCGACTCACGGGACTCAACCCAAAATACTTTTCAGAGTTTTCAAAGCAGTGTGATAACAGTGAAAATAACAACAAGTAGGAAACATGACTGAGTTCACAATTGTTCTAACAGGATAGGGGTAGAGTAGTGTAAAAGTACCCCAAACATGGAAAAATACCCTTGAGGGTCTAAATAGGTCGGCACAAGGCCCCAAACATGGCTCACAACCCATAAACAAGTATAAACTTCCAAAACACAGGATACCATAAGGTTTCAAACCGAATACGCGGCTTAATAGTCGCTAAGAGACGGACCAAGTCACAATCCCTATCGCTGCACACCCCC
The DNA here is from genome assembly GCA_005239525.1 of Nicotiana knightiana. Classification (NCBI taxonomy): domain Eukaryota; kingdom Viridiplantae; phylum Streptophyta; class Magnoliopsida; order Solanales; family Solanaceae; genus Nicotiana; species Nicotiana knightiana. The sequence continues at coordinate 223,646 of ML374680.1, read as the reverse complement.
ACGCTCATCACCTAGCATGTGCGTCACCTCATTTATCAACACAATACCAAATAACGGGGTGTCATACCCTCAGGTTTAGAGTTACACTCGTTACTTACCTCGAAACAGCCCAAAAAACTACTCCGTGATGCGCTTGCTTGCCCCTCGAATTGGCTCCCAAATTCTCCGAATCTAACCAAAATCAGATTAACATCATCAATATATGCTAACGGAACAAAACCCAATCGAAAGATATAAATTTCAATATAATTCTCGAAATTCGGCCAAATCTGAGGCCCGGGCCCACGTCTCGGAATTCAATAAAATTTACATCACTAGAATCCTCACCCTCCCACGATTCTATACATACACAAAACTCCACAATCGGACCATAATTTCCCACTCAAATCACCAAAAGAATTTCCAATTTTCTTCCCCATTTTCCCTAACTTTTTCCACTTTAATTCTTCAAATTACAAGCCTAATCCGTACAAAATAGCATAGAAATGAGTTATATAATCCGGGAACTTACCTCCACTGAAGACCTTAGAATTCCCCCTTCAATTTTCCCTCAAACAAGCTCAACCCGCATGCAACAATGGAGAAAATGCCAAAATATTCGCGGAGGCACTTTATATACTGATCTTCCCAGTTAATCCACACCCGCGGTCAATTATTCGCACCTGCGGACCCACACTTACGAAATCCCACTAACAGTCCAATTCTCGCACCTGCAGATTCCTTCTGCCTAGCCTCTTTTTGCACCTGCAATGGTCCTTCGCACCTACGGCTCCCCATCCGCAGGTGAGGCCACACCAGAAGATTCACACCAGCAGCTATTTGCTGCAAATTTCCTTAGTCCAAACCCCCGCTAACCATCCGAAATCAATCCTGAGCCCCTCGGGGCCCCAACCAAATATACCAACACAACCCATAGCATCATTAAAACTTATTCGATCCTTCGAAACACCAAAAACAACACAAAAACACCAAAATTACATCAAATTCAAGCTATGAACTTTAAAACTTCTAAATTTCGCCACTGCTGCCGAAACCAACCAAAACCCATCCGATTGACTTGAAAATTTGCACACATATCCAAAAAAACATTATGAACCTGCTCCAACTGTCGGAATTCCATTCCGACCCCTATAGCCTATTTTCCATTGCCGACCGAAAATCGCCAAAAACTAACTTTCGCCAATTCAAGCCTAATTCTACACCAGACACCAACACTTGATTCCGAACACACTCCTAAGTCCCAAATCACCTAACGAAGCTATCCGAGCCATAAAATCCACATTCCGTGGTCGTTTACCAATAAGTCAACTCCCAATTGACTTTTCAACTATTAGGCTACTTTAAGAGGCTAAGTGTATCAGCTCTCTCCACGACTACTCCGAACCTAAACCAACCGACCCAACACAACATAAACAGGCTAAAAAATATATGATAAAGCAAAAATGTGGGAAATGGGGCAAATCTCACGAAACGACCGGTCGGGTTGTTACATGCGAAGCATTGGACGCACCTGCGAAGCCGCAGGTGCGAAAAAGGGATTGCAGGTGCGGGAATTGGACTGTTAATGGGATTTTTTAGGTGCGCACCTGGGACCGCAAGTGCGAGGAATTGTCCGTAGGTGCGGATTAATTGGGCAGAACAGTATAAAAAGTGCCTCCGCAAATATTTTGGCGTTTCCTCCATTGTTGCATGCAGATTGAGCTGGGTTGAGAGAAAAGTGAAGGGGGGATTCGAAGGTCTTCAGTGGAGGTAAGTTCCCAGATTATAAAACTCGATTCTATGCTATTTTGTACGGATTAGGCTTGTAATTTGAAGAATTAAATTGGAAAAAGGTTTGGAAAAATGGGGAGGAAATTTGGAAATTCTTTTGGTGATTTGAGTGGGAAATTATGGCCCGATTGTGGAGTTTTTGGTATGTATATATTTGTGGGAGGATAAGGATTCTAGTGATGTAAATTTTATTGAATTCCGAGATGTGGGCCCGGGGCTCGACCGAATTTCGAGAATTGTGTTAAAATTTATATCGTTCGATTGGGTTTTATTCCGTTAGCGTGTGTTGATGATGTTAATATGATTTTGATTAGATTTGGAGCGTTTGGGAGCCAATTCAAAGGGCAAGCGCATCGCGGAGTAGCTTTTGGGCCGTTTTGAGGTAAGTAACGATTGTAACTCTAAACCTGAGGGTATGGCACCCCGTTATTTGTTATTGTGTTGATAAATGAGGTGAAGCACATGCTAGGTGACGAGCGTGGGGGTGTGCACCAATAGGGATTTTGACTTTGTCCGTCCCGTAGCGACTATTAAGCTGCGTATTCGATTTGAAACCTTACAACATCCTGTCTTCCAGAAGTTTATACTTGTTATGGGTTGTGAGCCATGTTTTGGGGCCTTGTGCCGACCTGTTTAGGCCCTCATGGGGTACTTTTACACTATTCTACCATTATCCTGTTAGAACAATTGTGAACTCTGTCTTGTTTCCTACTTGTTGTTATTTTCACTGTTATCCCACTGCCTTGAAAATTCTGAAAAGTATTTTGGGCTGAGTCCCGTAAGTTGAGATAAACTGCCCAAGTGGCTTGTGAGGGTGACTGATTCAGGCCGAGAGCCGAGTATGTGAGGATAGCTATGGATCGGGTTGCACGCTGCAACAATATACATATTGGATCGGGCTGTACGCCGTAGCAGATATAGCGCTTGGGCTGAAGGAGTCTCTCCAAGAGTCTGTACACCCCTAGTGAGCGCAGTCGACTATTATATGGATCGGGCTGCACACCGCATCAATATAAGTTATATATATGGATCGGGCTGCATGCCGCAACAGTATAAATATATACATATAAATGCAGTGGAGCGGGCTACCCGCCGCTTCAGTTATGTGTGTTCATGGTACTTGCTGGGTACGAGTGTTAAGCGAGAGCATGAGATACTGATAGTGGAGTCACGAGTGACCGAGAAGTTTTATTGTGAATGATACTGTGCCTGAGGGGCTTATATTTTATGAAAATGCTGTTTTCACTTTTCTTTATACTAAGCCTCTGATAATAAATGTTGGACAAATGTTTTCATATGAGATTTTTAAATTGAAGTCGGAGTTTTATGAAATATTCAAAATTGTAGATTCCTGACTTGATTTATTCATTTCCACTGTTATTCATTATATGGATTTACATGATTTAAATTGCTCGTCACTACACTCAAGTTTTTAGTTACATTGATAACTTACTGAGTTGGCGTACTCATGTTACTCCCTGCACCTCTGTGTGCAGATCCAGGTACTGGACCATCTCACTAGTTGATTTTCGGACGAGCTTAGAGTTGTTCGAGGATTGAGGTAGCTGCTCAACATCCCCAACTCACCTCCTTTCCTTCCCTCAGATCATAGTTTCTTTTGGTCTTTTGCACCTCAGAATTTTGTTGTAGCAAGTCACTATGTTGTACATTGTATTTTCAGTCTTAGATTCTCATGACAGTTGACCCCAGGTTTTGGGGAAGTGTGTATTTTGTTTCATCTCATTCTGCTATTTTAAGATCTGCTAAATTTTGGGAGAATCATGATAAATATATATTGATAGTCTAAGATGGTTGGCTAGCCTAGTCCCACGATAGGCGCCATCACGGCCGGTTAGGATTTGGGGTCGTGACACCCGCCCCCCTTTTCTTTCTTTCTAATAGAATTAAAATAGTTGTACCTCTCTATTCAAGAACTTTTTTTGTAATTCTTGGACTCTTGTGATTTCTTAATTTACTTGATCACATAGGCTAATTCACATAATTTAAGTTCGGTCGGGACCCACAATTGTGGAACTTGAGGAGTGCCTAACACCTTCTCTTTGAGGTAACTTGAGCCCTTACCCGATCTTTGATGGCGTTGACTAGTTAAACCATAGTCATTTGCAAATAGGTGCCCTAACGCACCTAAAAATTTGTTAGGTGGCGACTCTCCTCTTTTAATACCTCATTTAAAAGTGTTGTCACATGTCAAAACCCGATTTTGCGAGAAAAAGGGGCGCGACAACATGACGACTCTGCTGGGGATTTACACTTAGGTTCTTACCATAGCGAACTTGGCTTATGTGGATCAGTCTTCTTTGTTACAAAAGCACTTCCATTTTCCATTTTTATTTGCTACTACATGAAAATCCCTCTCCCATTTTCCTTTTACTTGTTTAATTCGTTGTTACATGCACACCCCTCTCCCATTTTCCTTTTACTTGTTACATGCACACCCCTCTCCCATTTACCTTTTACTTGTTTAAATTCGTTGTAAGATGCACATCCCTTCCCTTCTCCACCTTTATTTGCTTAAATAGGTTATAACGTGCACATCCCTTTTCCTATTCATCTTTATTTGCTTTAATCTGCTCTTCATTTGTTTAAAGATTGTTATGTCATGTCTCTCCTGCCCCTATTCCCTTGCTTGCTTTATTACATTCCCTATATTCCACGAACTAACTTCTTCCTTTGTCATTCTTTTACGTCTTTTATGTTTTACTTAATACTGTATTTACTACTTTTACATATTTACCATGCAAATACTTGGCAACGTGTTATTATCTCTACATAACGCATGCTCCACATCATATTCAATTCGTGCCCAATTAATAACATAGAGGAACTTGATGAGTGTCCGCGCACTTCCAAAATTACCTTTTTAAATTGGAAACTCTTATTTGAGCCAGACTAGTCGATCAGCGGTGCAGTCGACAGTCCCGTGCCTTTCCCTCTCAAGTTCTTATTTGAGAGTACCGATCTAGACCATTCTAGAAACCTCGCTCCAATATCAACTATGCGTGCATCATGTCAAACCTAGTATGGGTTAGAACGTTGTTCACGTGATAACCCATTAAGATAAGCTTTGTCCAAAGTCCTAGGGGCTTTCCATAATCTCAAGTGACACCATCACGTTATATGCATTACTTGGAGAAAACATGTCGGTATGTTGATCATTAAATAGTCAAATGTGGAGGGGGAAGGGCAAACTTTATTTTTTTTTTGCAGAAAATGAAGCCCGAAATCCCCAGGTTCAGCATAGTTCAAAACATCCCACCTTTGCTGCTTGATTGGTGGAAGAACCTCCCACCTAGTGACATCATGTGAAAAGGGTCCTTGGTAATTTACCGTCCTTATTGGACATCCAGCCAAATATAGCATTGATTGAGGCCGCCACTATGTTTTGGGATGAGAAAAGAGCTGTCTTCTGCTTTAGTGACATAGAAATGACTCCTCTCTTAGAGGAAATAGGAGGTTTCGCTAAGCTTCCATGGGATAGTACGGGTTTATTAGTACAAGAAAATCGCACTCCCCGCAGTTTTTTGAAAATGCTGGGTTTCAAGAAAATGATAAGCTAATTTGCCTGAAGAAGTCATACATCCTATTTGAATTCCTTTATGAACGTTATGGGCATAGAAAGTCATATCTCCTTTATCATAATGAACTTGCCATCACTTGCTTGGGTTGGACGCACCGCCGAGTTTTTGTGTTCATTTTCTGCTTCTTGGGGTTGCTGATATTTCTGATGAAAGGGGGAAGGATCCACACTCACTTAGTCATTGTTGCTAGGACTCTAATGGAAGGAATCTAGGGACAAACTTACACTATCATCCCCATGATCTTGGCCAAAATGTACCACGCTCTAGATCGATGCAAGCAGGGGTATGGACACTTCGAGGGTTGTAATCTGTTGTTGCAAGTTTGGTTATTAGAACATTTCTAGAGGGGAGAATATAGCCAAGAGCTTCTGCGACGACCATTGAATGACTACATAGCCTACCATCATCCAAAGAGAATGACATTTATCCCATATAGTTTTACACAACCTGGAACTACTGTGAGATGGGTTTGTTTCTTCAGCAATTTGACTGACGAAAAGGTACATTGGATGTTTGAATGTTTCCCTAGCAGTGAGTTCATCATCAAATCAAGAGAGACTACTCATCTAGTGTTGATCGGGTTAAGGGGAATCTATCCTTATGCTCCTATAAGGGTAATGAGGCAAGCGGGAAGAAAATAGGTTATACCTCGGGTTTCCTATATGGTCCAATACAAAGAAGATTTTAAAGGGAACGTCATTCGGTCAAAGTTCAAGGCACAACATATGTTGAATCAAAAGGTCACGGTGGAGAAAGATGCTATCGATCCAGACAGGTATCATGCCGGCCATGTGTACTTCTACACATCATGGTTGGTATATGATATAGCGGGGGATGTCAATCCAGGAGTTAATCTGAAAAATAGGGTTATAGATAACGCTGCTGAAGCACAAGTCAAGTATAGGATACTGCGCAAGAGGGCCTTTGGGTCTGAAGCTAGGAATTTGGAACAACACAAAGAGGGTATGGACGCAATCAATTAATGGAGAGAAATTGCTACTAAATCAACAGAGAGATTGGAATATTTGGAGCAAGGGTTAATGTAACTTGAGGGAAAGATGAGAAAGAGAATCTCTGATTGTCAGAACACAGAAGGCAATGAAGGAGAGAATCTAGCGAGGGCTTACCCACTGTTGGATATGCGCGACCTGGGGAACTTGATTAACGGATCCAAGAAGGCCAAGCATGGATAAGGTCCTTATGGGGCCAAGTAGATTAGGAAACAGTGTATATACGGCTTTCTAGATTCGTTTTTGATTTTGATTGTAATAAGGCAAATGCCATGAGTGACTTTCTTATTATTGTCGTTTTAGTAAAGATTTGACTCATTTTCCCATTAATGAAATAGCGCAATTATTGGCATCAATTTTCTCCAAGTCTATGTGTCGTTTAGGCCTACCTCAGGCATAATGAGGTCCCTCAAATTAGGACGTGAATTTATTACATGATTCTACAACACATGTTCAATAATGCAAGCATTCTTTTAATACTCCTTACTGACTTGGTTACCTTTTTATTTTTCTTTTCTTTTTATTTATTCCATTTCCCAAGTTGGTTCGTGCATACTGGGCATTGTCAGCATATCACACTAGATCCAGAGGTCCTCCACCTCCTCCTCCACAAAGTGATCCCAAGAACAAAGGAAACTCGAAGATGGATGATATGAGTGGTATTAGAAAAGACAATGCTACCCACACAGAGAACATTGAAACTTCAGATGGTCGGAGTACTTCTGCACAGAATGATTTGGTCCTACATCTGGAAGAGTAAAAATATTGGAGCTACAAGGGAACTTGAGCAGTTCCGGAACTTGGGAAACCTTTCCCTCACTCTAAACGTCCCCTACATCAACCAACAAAATACAAACGCCCAAAACCCGACATCTCCCCAAAACACACAAAACCAAAATCCGCAAAATCCTCTCGCGCCTCATTAATACGCCACACCTCCTAAAAACCATAATCCTCCACCAATACCTACCCCTCCAAAACACCATCACCATCCGACTCAATATCCATAAACCACCACTTACCACACTTCTCAAAACGCACCACAACTGACTCTTGATCCCCAAAACTCAACCAATGACCACCATTGCCCAGATTCTGGAATCTACCAAAGCAATCCCATATATGTGGAAACTTTAACCCGTACCCCACAATAGACCTTATATATACTAGAATCCGCCGAGAAGGACCTGCTCATCATGAACATGGTGGAAGAACTCAAGAAGCTTACTCGCAGAGTTCAAAGTGTCGAAGGTGGCAAAGGTATTGAGGGTTTAAATTATGAGGATTTGTGTATTTAGCCAGATGTAGAACTGTCAGAGGGTTACAAACCTCCTAAGTTCAAATGTTCGACGGAACTGGCGATCCGAAGGTGCATTTGAGAACGTATTGTGACAAACTTGTAGGGGTTGGTAAGGAAGAAAGAATCTGAATGAAGCTGTTCATGAGAAGTCTCATCGGAGATGCCTTATCTTAGTACATTAGTCAGAACCCAAAGAAGTGGGTTAATTGGGTGAGCATGGCATCAGGTTTCAATGATCGATTCAGGTTTAACACAGAAAACACGCTAGACGTTTTCTACATTCAGAACCTCAAGAAAAAACCAACGGAAACCTTCCACGAGTATGCTACTCAGTGGAAGTCTGAAGCCGTAAAAGTAAGGCCGACACTTGAAGAAGAACAAATGAATAAGTTCTTCGTCAGTGCTCAGGACCTGCAATACTACAAAAGATTGATGGTTATTGAAAACCATAAATTTTCTAACATTATCAAGTTGGAGAAAGAATAGAATAAAGGATCAAAAGCGGAATGGTGACAAACTTTGAAGCAGTCCAAGCCACAAATAAAGCCTTGCCGTTAGGAGGTATCTCCAAGAAGAAAGAAGTGGGTGCTGTAATGGTAGCCCAAGGTCTTAAGTCTCCTCTCACATATCAAACACCTCCACCCACATATCAGCCTTCACCCCCAGATACCAACAACCTGCCGCCACCTACCATACTTATAACACCCAACCAGCATATTAACATTGACCACCGGCCCATAAAAATTACCAAAAACCAAGACCAAATTTTGATCGCAGACCACCCAGACAATACACTCCGATTGCTGAACCCATAGACCAACTATACGAGAGGCTGAAAGCTGCTGGTTATGTCACTCCCATTCCCGCTGTTGCTACGGAAAACTCTGCCCAGTGGATTAACCGAAAAAAGACATATGCCTATCACTCATGCATGAAGGGTCATACTATTGATGATTTTCGTACTCTAAAGGATAAGATTCAGACATTAATTGACACTAAAGTCATACAGGCAAAGGAGGCTGCACCCAACGTCCGTAACAATCCTCTCCCGGATCCTAGAAGTGAAAGAATAAATGTGATAGAGACCGATGAAGAATGGGACTTGGAAGTGTCAATTGGGCTCATTCGAGAAGGGGATAATCCTAAAACATCTCCAGTCACTATCACACCTATTGTGGTACAAACTCAGGCACTGATTGAGGTTGAGGTAGCCGCACCGACTCCGTTTGAAGTTGAAGTGACAACACCCTTCACCGTGATGGTAGCACCTACCCCGTCTTATAAGTCTAATGCTATACCATGTGGTTATGTTGCGGAACCAAGAAGGAAAGGAAAAGCAATTGGAAGAAACAGATGCAGCGCAAGACATGACCAGAACCAGTAGGGTTTATACACCCGAGTATTTAGGAGGAACAAACACAGAAGCTGTGTTTAATCCACCTGTCATTGAGACCGGCCCGGATGACCTTTGGAGAAAGGAGCAGGAAAGATAATATTCTGTGGTTGACCATCTGAACAAGACCCCTGCTCAAATATCCATTTTATCACTGCTACAAAACTGAGGTCTTATTGGAACATACTATATACCAAATTGAAGGTCTTGAAATTTAGTTTCCAACGCTCTTAACTATTCATTCATACGACATATGAATAAAAAGATACAAGCGTCGGAAGATGGGCTAATGCGAGGGTGCCAAGCTAGCACCTCTTTGACTTTTCAAAAGTTTATATATTGGTTTTAGCTCGTCTCTATCTTCACTTTTACATAGAGCCAGACCATAGAAAACCATAAAAACCTCTTAAGATCTCTCAAGGGTTTCAATAGGATTAACATCTGGTGTACGAAATCAAGAAGCGATAACACTAGAACGATCCCTACGATGTAAGTATCGCTATATCACATCTCTTTTTCTTTTTTCTTTGTAGTTTGAGTTTTGGAAGGTACTTAATAGTTAAGAAAACGTCTAATTTATGTATTTAATCTTTAAATATCAAGTAAGGTTGATAAATTCATTTCCTAATAGTTAGAACTCACGGGATGGTGATCGGAAGCCGTGGGTTCGAGTTATTCGATTTGTAGTAGACTGTTTTTGTGGGATATTTCTTGTTGCTTTTGGGCTGTCTATTTTTCTGATGTTATGGAGTTTTGGAGGATAAAATGTGTGGATAAACACCAATAATCTATGTAATGGTTGGTTGGTCATTCGTCGTTACATTTTTGGGTTGTTTGACACTACTTTTGTTGTCGTTTTATGTATGAAGTTATTAGGGTGTGTAGGCTATTTTGTGATATATTGTGGTGGAGATAAGGTTGGGAAGTAATTAATACATGTTGTTATTGTTTTTTTCTTGGTGTTGTTGGTATATGGTATTGGAGGAGAGCCTTGTTACAGGGAAGATGCTGCCCAAATTTACGTAAATGAGTTACTAGCTTAAGTTACAGACTTAGCCTTTGCTCAACACTGATTTTGAATCTCCTTATGCTATGATAGATTGAGTTGACTTGGTGGAAGAGTTTCTTGGAAGGTATTAAGGACTCAACTTGGTTAAGTTATGTTAAGTCACTTCCTACTTTCTTTTGGCATGATCTAAAGTGAAACAAACGTAACAAATACGCTATCTCATAACGAATCTACTCCTAGAAACTAAGGTTGTCCATTTTGTTCTTTACTTATAAAGTTATTCTAAGAAAGTACGTATGATCTTTGAAGTCTAGTGAAGTTCATATTAATGGTATGGGTGTCCATAATGTTAATCGAAGGTGCAACTACCTTACATCACTATGAAAGGTTTAGAGTGTGATTCCATGAGTCCAGCATGCATTATATATAGTATGTATTTAACTCTACCGAACCGCACTATAGTCGGACGGGTACAACACCTATTGTGAACCACTGATCAGTTGGGTTTACCGTGCTCCACATGGGCGGGTACGATTCTATCGAGCCTTATGATGGCCGGGTATGTTTTTACCGAGTCCTTTTCGAGGCCGGGTATGCTATGATTATGATGATGCCCATAGAGGCGTATGTTTTTAAAAGTTTATGTTTGTGCATATATATATATATATATATATATATATGTCACGCCCCAAAATCGAGGGACGAGACCGGTACCTAACCGGGTGACCTGGATTGCCTTTCCTACCCAACGCGTTTCCCCCGTATATACAATGCACCATATTCCATATGAAATAACAACTTAGGATTTAAGCGTGGATTTACAAACTTAAGTTTATTTCTCTTTTAGCATTTCAACAATTTGATTCCCAAAGCATTCACAATACATACATAACTTTCCAATACGGAACACGATTTCCGAATACGTACGGTGACTACCCAAAATACATATATACACCCAGATCATGTCTATGGTGCCTCTACGAATACTAGGAGTTTATACAATACTTTTCCGGCAACAAGGCCCCGGCTATACCTTACAATACATAATAGACTCAAAAGAGATGGCATGAATTACACACGGCCCCGGGAGGAAGTGGGGCTCACTAGTACTTGCTGAAAGATGAGGAGGAGGCACCACTAACGGCGAACTGAGCTACCTGCTATGGACCCACCTACATCCATATAAAAGATGTAGCGCCCCCGGAAAAAGGGACGTTAGTACTGTGGAATAGTACTAGCATGTATGAGCAAACATTACTCAAAGTAAAATCAAGAGATGCACAGATAGAAAGCAGTTAGAGGAACCAACACGTAGTGCACAATGATATAGCAACAAGTACAATTGAGAGCCTTACAGATTCTAATTTCAAAACAATTACATTTCAGCTTTATTACATTCTGTTGCGGCGTGCAACCCGATCCCACCTTACATTTCTTGTTGCGGCGTGCAACCCGATCCTACCTTACATTTTACACTCCACCCTTGTACCTCTTCACCCTTATTACTTCGTGTTGCGGCGTGCAAACTGATCCCACCGTACAATATTACACTTCACCCTTATTACCTCTCCACCCTTATTACTTCGTGTTGCAGCGTGCAACCCGATCCCACCAGACCATCACATTTCATAGCAAACAATAGCAGCCACAATTCAATAACAAGGCTTCATATCATCAAAAGTACAATTTCATAGCACCCAAACAATCATGTGTTCACAATAGTCTTTATCATCTATTAATTCTACCACAAAGGTATTCATCAACAAGAATATAAATTCATTACAACCAACAATCTATATAAAGTTAAGCCACAATAAACCTTGCCGACAATTAGTCATATACGATATTTCCATGGTCATTTTGTTCAATTAAATCAATTCACAGTTCCCCTTCATCACTTGTTACATAGCCCTTATCACTTAGATACATTTACACATTTGGGTTTGTCATCATTCTTTCATAGCAACATACTAAAGCATTTAATGAACCTTGTACATATTAAAGTAATCACATAGAAGTCACCTTTCACAATCTCAATTATCACGATAATCGACTAAGACAAATCAGAGAATGCAATCTCACACCTCAACAAAACCGGGCAATCAATTCACATATACTCAGCAAGAAACTCATACCGAATGTTTGGACACCAACGAGGTGACTCTACGAAGATTAAAGTTAGCCATACATACCTCGAGTCGTCCCCTTTTTAATTCCTATCACAATTCACCGGACCGTCTAGCACTGTCAATCTATTCCACAATGTGACATATTTCACTTAGAATTAGGAATCTTGTACTCAATTGAGCATTTTATCAAACACTATGTGACCCTTTAGACTACTAACCCCGTTTTGAGAATAATTACCCAAACTTGTTCTTCCCTTTACTAGATTATGGGATTTAATTCACATGCATGCAATATTTCGCTTTTTATTATCAAGACCCAACCTATGTGTGTTTTATTCTTACGCAAAATCTGGGAAATTGGGAAAATAGGGTGAAGACTTACCTCTTTGAGTGAAGAATATGACAATAACTTGATAATTTCCGGGCTTGAGTGATTTTGGAAAACCAAATTAGATGATGTTGAAACCTTATCTCTCAAGAAATCTCTTCTATTCTCTCTATTTTTGGTCAGAAATTCGTTAAAAATGAAGGGAAGGGGTGTTTTATAAAATAGGGGGTCAGGTTTAAAATTTAGAAAATAAGAGCCCCCACAAAGAAATGCGGTCAGGAATGCGATCGCATTCCTGCTATGCGATCCGCATTCCTGTCGCATAGTTGGCCTTCAACTGGGCCAAAATGGGAACCACACTGGCCAGGTACGTGACCACTATGCGGTTCGCATACCTATTATGCGATCGCATAGTGTGTCGCATAACCTCCCTCGCAAAAACCATAGGGCAAGAATGCGACAACTATGCGGTCCACATACCCAAAATGCGATCGCATTCTGGGCCGCATAGTTGTCCTCAATTTGGACAGGCTACTGTCCAGGTATGCGACCACTATGCGGTCCGCATACCTGTTATGCGATCGCATAGTGCGTCGCATAGCGCACAATTTCTGGAAAATTTAATCTTTCAAGTTCTGGGATAATTTTTACTCAAAATAGGACTGTTTTAAGAATTTCTACAGTTATAACAGCACAGGGACCTATTCGGGCATTATTTTAGACATAGAAATTTTACAGGTCTTTACATCCTCCCCCACTTAAAATCATTCGTCCTTGAATGAGGATCGGGAAATCATTTGGTTTTGAAAACACAATATGCCAACCCCCAATTTTTTTCTAACTCCGATATTTTTTGAAAATTTTGCCAGAGTTTTCTCTGTAATTAGGCCTATCTACCTGCCAGAGAGCCCCCGAAACACATGTTTCTTTAAAGACCCGTAAAATTTCTATGTCTAAAATAATGTCCGAATAGGTCCCTGTGCTGTTATAACTGTAGAAATTCTTAAAACGATCTTATTTGAGTAAAAAGTATCCCAGAACTGGAAAGATTAAATTTTCCAGGAATTGCGCGTTATGCGACGCACTATGCGATCGCATAACAGGTATGCGAAAGTGGTCGCATACCTGGACAGTAGCCTGTCCAAATTGAGGACAACTATGCGGCCCGAAATGCAATCGCATTTTAGGTATGCAGACCGCATAGTTGTCGCATTTTAAAGACCCATAAAATTTTCTTGTTTAAAATAATACCCGAATAAGTCCCCAAGTTGTTATAACTGTAGAAATTCTTAAAACAGGCATATATTTTTCAGTAAAAAGTACCCCAGAATTTGTAAGATGAATTTTCCCGAAATTTGGGCGTTATGCGACGCACTATGCGATTGCATAACGTGTATGCAGACCGCATAATGGCCGCATACATGGGAAGAATCAATGCCCAGTTTGAGGACAACTATGCGGTCTAAAATGCGATTGCATGTTGGTTCCGCAGACCGCATAGTTGTCGCATTCTTGCCCATTGATTTTGGTGAGGGAGGTTATGCGACGCACTATGCGATCGCATAACGCGTATGCGGATCGCATAGTGGTCTCATACATGTCCAGTGTGTTTTAAATTTTGGCCCATCTTGAGGGCCATTCTGCGGACCGCATGTCAGGAATGCGATCGCATTCCTGACCGCATTCTTGTGTCAGGCTCCTATTTTTTCTAATTTTAAGACCCGACCCCCCAGTTCATTAAAACAGCCCTCCCCTTCATTTTTTTAATTGATTTCTGAGCAAAAATAGAGAGAAGGGACAGAGGGTTCTTGAGAGAGAAAGTTCTTCATCAAAAATTTGTTCTTCAAAGTCGCTCAAGCCCGAAATCTATCGAGTTAGGGTTGTCTTCTTCACTCAAAGAGGTAAGTCTTCACCCCATTTTTTCCCCTAAAGTTCTCAGATTTTAATTAAGAATAAAACACATAGGATGGTTTTTGAAAATGGAGGTCAAACCCATGCATGCATGTGAGTAAAACTTCTTAATCTAGCAAAACGGGAGAGGGTTGGGGTAAGATTCACAAAGAGGGGGTGGTAATCTAGTGGGGTCGCCTAGCGTTCGATAAAATTCTTAAAAGAGTCCAAATTGTATGCATGATTTCCAATTCTGAGTTGAATATGTTTAATTGTGAACTAGATTGATGGTACTAGTCGGTTCGGTGATTTGTGAGTAAAATTTGAAAAGGGATTTCGACCCCAGGTACGTATGGCTAACTTTAACCTTTGTAGAATCCTCTTGTTGGGTTCGAGCATACGGTATGTGTACCTTGTTTGAAAGTATGTGAATTGATTGTTCAAATGTGTTGAGACGTAAGATTCTATTCTCTGATTGTCCTAGTTGAATTCCATACTACCGTGGTATATGAGATTCTAAAAAGTGTTTTGATGTGCCTACCTTATTATGTCCAAAGCTCATAAATGCTCGAGGATATCAATATGAAAGTATGTTCTAATGAATGAAAGAACGTTAATGTGCCCAAGTGTGGGAATGTATATAATGGCTAAAAATCGTGTAAGTAATGAAAAAGGGTATTGTGAAATGATGTGAATGAGTTGAACAATTATGGCAATGCCTTGTACATGAATTACTACTTGGTGAGAATTATTGTGCCTTGGGTCAAAATATATGAATTGTTGACGAGAACTTGTGATTCCTTGAAATGATAATTCTTGTGATGTAATTTTTGGTGGTTGCTGTTATGAAATATGATTGTCAGGTAGGACAGGGTTGCGCGCCGCAACACAAAGTAATAGGGATGATGGGTTGTGGTGATAAGGGTGGCCGAGGTAATAAGGGTGGCCGAGGTAATAAGGATGGAATGTGATCATTATCACTATTTAAATAAAAATCTATGAAACTCTTGAATATGGTGATGTTGAAAGGTAAAAAAGAGAGATTGTGAAACTTGTTGATTTTGGTTGTTTCCTTCCACGTGCATTGATTGATTGGTTCTATTACTGTCTCTTATTTGTGTACTGTTTGATTGTACTTGGGATAAAGTTTGTTCATACATACTAGTACCATTCCACAGCACTAACGTCCCTTTTGTCGGGGGCGGTACATCTTTTATATGGATGTAGGTGGGTCCATAGCAGGTTTCTCAGCTCGCCATTAGTGGTGCCTTCTCCTCATCCTTTTCAGCTGAACTGGTGAGCCCCACTTCCTCTCGGGGGCAAGTGTGGTTCATGCCACCTTCTTTTGAGTTTATTGTGTATTGTAAGGTATAGCCGAGGCCTTGTTTCCGGCAGGTAATGTTATGTTTCTAGTATTCGTAGAGGCTCCGTAGACACAATGTGGGTAGTGTAGACACAATATGGTACGATTCGGAATCATGATCCACGTTGGTAAATGTTGTATGTATTTTGTAACTATTTGGTATCATATGTTGGAAATGATAAAAAGGTAGAAATGAAATCAAATCGTAAGTTTATGCTTAAGTCTTAATTTCTAGTTCACATAAGTAATATATATTGATATCACGAGGTAGTACGTGGGATAGGTGAGGCAAATCCAGGTCCGCTGGATCGGGATCATCCGGTTAGGTGCCGGTCTCGTCCCTCGGTTTTGGGGCGTGACACACATTCTTGGCTCATAGTTTTTGCAAGGGAGGTTATGCGACGCACTATGCGATCCCATAACAGGTATGCGGACCGCATAATGGTCGCATACCTGGGCAGTGTGGTTCCCATTTTGGCTCAGTTGAAGGCCAACTATGCGGCCAGGAATGCGGACTACATCGCAGGAATGCGATCGCATTCCTTACTGCATTTCTATGTCGGGGCTCCTATTTTCTAAATTTTAAACCCGACCCCCTGTTTTATAAAACACTCCTTCCCTTCATTTTTAAAAAATTTCTGACCAAAAACAGAGAGAGAAGAAGAGAGTTCTTGAGAGAGAAGGTTTCAACATCATCCAAATTGGTTTTCCAAATCACTCAAGCCCAAAAATTATCAAGTTATTGTCATCTTCTTTACTCAAAAAGGTAAGTCTTCACCCTATTTCCCCAATTTCCCAGATTTTGTGTAAGAATAAAACACACATAGGTTGGGTCTTGAAAATAAAAAGTGAAATAGGCCATACATGTGGGACTAAGTTGTAGTATGTGATATTAAAGAACTAATTTGGGTAGATCATGTTAAAATTTGGGCGAGGGAAGAAGAAATTGCCATTTTTAAACCTTGTAGTCTACTTCACATGTTAGGTGTTTGATGAAATTCCTAAGAGAGTTACTCCATGGGTAATCTTCCTAATAATTGATCGATTTCCGCTTATCTCGTTATAGATTGTTATTGCTAGAGGTGTTGGTGTATGGTATAACTTAAGGAAAAGCTATTTGAGGTATGTATGGCTAACTTTAATCTTCATAGAGTCACCTTGTTGGTGTCCAAGCATTCGGTATGAGTTTCTTGCTGAGTATATGTGAATTGATTTCCCGATTTTGTTGAGGTGTGAGATTGCATTCTCTGATTTGTCTTAGTCGATTATCGTGATAATTGAGATTGGGAAAGGTAACTTCTATGTGATTACTTTAACATGTGCAAGGTTCGTTAAATGCTTGAGTGTGTTAGTATGAAAGAATGATGACAAACCCAAATGTGTAAATGTATCTAAGTGATAAGGGCTAAGTAACAAGTGATGAAGAGGAATTGTGAATTGATCTAACTGAACTAAATGACCATGGAAATATCATATATGACTAATTGTCGGCAAGGTTTATTGTGGCTTAATTTCATATGAATTGTTGGTTGTAATGAATTTATATTCTTGTTGATGAATACCTTTGTGGTCGAATTTATGGATGATAAAGACTATTATGAACACATGATTGTTTGGGTGTTATGAAATTGTAATGTTGATGATATGAAGCCCTGTGATTGAATTGTGGGATATTATTGTTTGCTATGAAATGTGATGGTCTGGTGGGATCGGGCTGCACGCTGCAACACGAAGTAATAAGGGTGGAGAGGTAATAAGGGTGAAGTGTAATATTGTACGGTGGGATCGGGTTGCATACCGCAACACGAAGTAATAAGGGTGGAGAGGTAATAAGGGTGAAGTGTAATATTGTACGGTGGGATCGGGTTGCATACCGCAACACGAAGTAATAAGGGTGGAGAGGTAACAAGGGTGGAGTGTAAAATTTAAGGTGGGATCGGGTTGCACGCCGCAACAGAATGTAATAAAGCTGAAATGTGATTGTGTTAAAATTAGAATATGTAAGGCTCTCAATTGTACTTGTTGCTGTATCACTGTGCACTATGTGTTGGTTCCTTTAACTGCTTTTTATCTGTTTTCTTGATTTTACTTTGAGTAAAGTTTGCTCATACATGCTAGTACTATTCCACAATACTAACGTCCCTTTTGCCGGGGGTGGTGCCTCCTCCTCATCTTTCAGCAAATACTGGTGAGCCCCACTTCCTCCCGGGGCCGTGTGTAATTCATGCCATCTCTTTTGAGTCTATTATGTATTGTAAGCTATAGTCGGAGCCTTGTTGCAGGCAAATATTGTATAAATTCCTAGTATTCGTAGAGGCTCCGTAGACATGATGTGGGTGTATATATGTATTTTGGGTAGTCACTGTACGTATTCGAGAATCGTGGTCCATATTGTAAAGTTATGTATGTATTGTGTATGCTTTGGGAATCAAATTGTTGAAATGCTAAAAGAGAAATAAACTTAAATTTGTAAATCCACGCTTAAATCCTAAGTTGTTATTTCATATGGAATATGGTGCATTGTATATACGGGGGAAACGCGTTGGGTAGGAAAGGCAATCCAGGTCCGCTTGACCGGGTTCACCCGGTTAGGTGCCGGTCCCGTCCCTTGGTTTTGGGGTGTGACAAACTTGGTATCAGAGCTTAAGGTTTTAAAAGTGTCCTAGGATGTCTCGGAGCCGTGTCTAGTAGAGTCCTTCTTATCGGTGTGTTGTCGACCAAATCTATAATTAGGGGGCTGCATGGACATTTAGGAAAGTACTCTTTTATTGCTATTCTATATCGTGCGATGTGGTGGAAGGTGAGGTTGTCTATCTCTAACTCGTGCATTGTTCCAATTTTTAGTAAATGGCACCAAAGAACAAAGCTCGACTCGGCCTAGAGACCAATGCCACCCCAGGAGTGGCCGTGAATCCTTTATCTGATGGTGCGGGTGAGAATGATTCCCCGACTCTGAATCTGCCTGACTCTTCCATCCCAGGCTAGGATATTCCTACTCCTGCTCCAGCGGAGGGTGCTACAGTCCCTCCCGCTGATGTTCCTGATCCTTTTTCAATCCCAGCTTCCGGTCCTGGTATTTCTAATGGGGACCTCAGGGGAGCTATTTAGATGTTGACTCAGCTACTGGCCTCCCAGGCCCAAAGATCGCATGCTGCCCCTTCATCCTCTAGTGAGCAAGGGGATTCTTCAGGTTCCAGGGTCAACCAGTTGCTGCGGTTAGCCCCTTCAGAGTTCACAGGCACCGACCCAGGGGCTGATCCTCAGGATTTCATTGATGAGATGTGCAAGGCACTCCGAGTTATGAGGGCTACAGAGTTTGAGGGGGGTGAGTTGGCTTCCTATAAGTTAAAGGGAGCAACAAATTCGTGCTTTGAGATGTGGGAGAGTTCCCGTGGGGAGGGGAGCCCTCCGAAAAAGTGGGATGAGTTTGTTGATGCCTTCATGGATCATTTCTTGCCTGCCGAGACTATGGAAGCCCGTGTTGCGGAGTTCGAGGTCCTTAAGCAGGGCAACATGAGTGTGTGGGAGTATCATATGCAATTTGTGCGCTTGTCCAAATATGTTATTCACATGATGCCGACTATGGAGGATAGAATTCGTCGGTTTGTTCAGGGCCTTGGTCCCTTGGTTATTAATGAAGCTGCTACAGCTGCCTTGCACTCAGATATGAATTATGGAAAAATAGTGGAATTCGCTCAAGCTCCAGAGGCTCGAAAATTGAAAATAAGGATTGAGAGAGAGAGCAGTAGTAGGGCCCGGCAAGCGGGCAACCCTGGGAGCTTAGCTGGAGGTGTGAGATCAGCCCTTGGGAGAGGATAATCAGGGCCATATCAGTCATATGCTCAATCCTCAGCCAGTGTGCCACCATCAGGGCACAATTACCAGCAGGGAGGTCGTTCTAGACCCGGTTCAGATAGCAGGAGTTTCCATCATTCGGGTAGTTCTGGTGGGAGGTTCCAGCAGCAACGGAGCGTCCCATGCCCTAAGTGTGGGAGATTTCATACTGATCCTTCTTACTTGGATATTCCGGTATGCTATAGATGTGGAGAGAGAAGCCATATCCAGCGAGACTACCGCGCACCCAGTCAGGGTGCGGGTAGGGGTACTGCTCTGCCATCCAGCTCTTCAGCCGCTACATCTTCGGCACGCCCTCCAGCTCCAGTAGGGCGCGGTACAGTTTGGGGCGGAGCATGGGGTCGAGGGGGACCGAATTAGTTCTATGCTTTGAGTGGTCGCCAGAATGCGGAGGCTTCCCCAGATGTGGTCACAGGTATTCTGACTATTCAGTCACATGATGTTTATGCTCTTATTGATCTCGGGTCTTCTTTTTCATATGTTACTCCATTTATTGCTTCAAGTTTTGGGATAGAACCCGAACAGCTTCACGAGCCGTTCTCTATGTCGACTCTGGTTGATGATTTTATTGTGGCCGTGCGAGTCCATAGAAATTGTGTTGTCACGGTGCGTGGTAAAGATACCACGACCGATCTTATTGAGTTAGGAATGGTAGATTTTGATGTAATTATGGGGATGGATTGGCTCTATTCGTGCTTTGATAAACTAGACTTCCGAGCTAGAATTATGAGGCTTCGATTTCCTAATGAATCAATTATCAAGTGGGAGGGGAATAATGTTGCGCCAAGAGGTAGATTCATTTCCTACCTTAAGGCCTCAAAGATGATCGGGAAAGGGTGCGTCTATCATTTGGTTCGGGTTACGGACGCCACCTCAGAGGTGCCTGCCCCTGAGTCCGTGCTGGTTGTGAACGAGTTTCTTGAAGTGTTTCTGGACGAACTTCCTGGTATTCCACCAGATAGGGAGATCGATTTCGGGATTGATGTATTGCCAGATACGCAGCCAATATCTATTCCACCTTACAGGATGGCGCCAGCATAATTAAGGGAGTTGAAAGAACAATTGAAAGATCTATTAGAAAAAGGTTTCATTCGGCCAAGTATGTCGCCTTAGGGCGCACCAGTTCTTTTAGTCAGAAAGAAAAACGGATCACTTCGAATGTGTATTGATTATCGGCAGCTCAACAAGGTCACCATCAAGAATAAGTATCCATTGCCTCGGATAAATGATTTGTTCGACCAGTTGTAAGGTGCTAAGTTCTTCTCAAATATTGATTTGCGGTCCGGGTATCATCAGTTAAAAATCAGGAAGCAGGATATTCCTAAGACTGCCTTCAAGACTAGATATGGGCACTTTGAATTTCTGGTAATGTCTTTTGGGCTAACCAACACCCCAACAGCTTTTATGGACCTTATGAATCGGGTTTTTAAACCGTTTCTCGACTCCTTTGTGATTGTCTTCATTGGCGATATTCTTGTTTCTTTGCGGTGTCAGGAGGATCATGCTAATCACCTCAGGGCAGTTCTGCAGACTCTTCATCAACACCAATTGTATGCAAAGTTTTCAAAATCTGAGTTTTGGCTAGAATCAGTCACCTTTTTGGGCCATGTTGTTTTCAAGGAAGGGATTCGGGTTGATCCCCAAAAGATTGCAGCGGTAAAGGATTGGCCTAGGCCAACGACCTCGGCAGAGATTCAGAGTTTCTTTGGTCTAGCTCGGTATTATCGGAGGTTCGTGGAGGGATTCTCTACTCTCGCCTCCCCATTAACTAAGTTGACGCAGAAAGCAGTTAAGTTTCAGTGGTCCGATGCATGTGAAAAGAGTTTACAGGAATTAAATTCGAGATTGACTTCGGCACCAGTGTTGACCTTGCCAGGAGGTTCAGTGGGATTTGTGGTTTATTGTGATGCTTCGAGGGTTGGTTTGGGGTGTGTGTTGATGCAATGTAGTAAAGTCATAGCGTGTGCTTCAAGGCAGCTCAAGAATCACGAGAAAAATTATCCGACGCATGATTTAGAGCTCGCAGCGGTTGTGTTTGCATTAAAAATCTGGCAGCATTATATTTATGGGGTCCATGCGGACGTGTTCACAGACCACAAGAGTCTTCAATATTTATTCAAGCAGAAGGAGTTGAACTTAAGGTAGAAGAGGTGGTTAGAATTGCTCAAGGACTATGATATGACTATTTTGTACCACCCAGGGAAGCGAATGTGGAAGCCGACGCTCTTAGTTGGAAATCCATGGGTAACTTGGCACATTTGGAAGCTGGATAGAGGCTTTTGGCTTGGGAAGTTCATCAGTTGGCTAGTATGGGGGTCTGTCTTTCGACCTCAAACGAAGGGGATGTCGTGGTGCGTAATGGAGCAGAATCTTCATCAAGGGAAAGCAATTCAGGGATCTGGCTTTGGCACAATTGAGGGAAGCAATTTTGAATCACAAGACTTCAGCATTCTCACTCGGCAATGATGACGGTGTCCTGCGGTGTCAAGAGAGGTTATGTGTTCCAGATGTGAATGATCTCCGAGAAAGGGTGATGGAAGAGGCTCATAATTCCAGGTATCACGATCTCAAGGAAATTTATTGGTGGAATGGTATGAAGAGGGGTGTAGCGGAATTTGTGGCTAAGTGTTCGAATTGTCAGCAAGTGAAGGCCGAACATCAGAGGCCCGGTGGATTGACGCAGCTTATGGAAATACCGATGTGGAAATGGGAGATGATCAATATGGACTTTGTGGTGGGGTTACCTCGCACACCACATAGGTTCGACTCGATTTGGGTGATAGTGGATCGACTCGCAAAGCCGGCGCATTTCTTGCCAGTCAAGACCACCGATACTGCAGAACACTATGCTCAATTATATATCAAGGAAATATTCAGGCTCCATTGCACTCCAGTATCTATTATCTCGGATCGCGGGGCCCAGTTCACAGCTAACTTTTGGAAGAAATTTCAGCAAGGTTTGGGTACTCAGGTAAATCTCAGCACATCATTCCATCCACAAACTGATGGGCAAGTACAACGGACTATTCAGACGCTTGAAGATATGTTGGGGGCTTGTGTATTAGATTTTAAGGATAGCTGGGATGAACACTTGCCGCTTATAGAATTTGCTTATAATAACAGTTTCCATGCTAGTATTCAGATGGACCCATTTGAGGCATTGTTGGGAAGGAAGTGTAGGTCTCCGATCGGATAGTTTGAGGTTGGTGAGGCAAAATTGTTAGGACCAGACCTTGTGCACCAAGCTATGGAAAAAGTTAGAGTTATTCAGGAGAGGATGAAAACTGCTCAGAGTCGTCAGAAATCCTATGCAGACATTCGTTGTAGAGAATTGGAATTCCAAGTAGATGATTGGGTATTCTTGAAGGTGTCTCCCATGAAGGGAGTAATGCGGTTTGGGAAAAAGGGGAAATTGAGCCCAAGGTATGTCGGGCCATATAGGATTGCTCAAAGGATAAGACATGTGGATTATAGGCTGGAATTGTCCCCTGAGATGTCATTAGTGCACCTGGTGTTCCATGTGTCTATGTTGAAGAAAGTGGTCGGAGATCCATCAACCATCGTGCCAGTTGAGACTATTGAGGTTAATGAAGAATTATCGTATGAAGAGGTTCCGGTTGCTATTCTTGATAGGCAAGTCCATAGATTGAGAATCACTTAAGTTAAAGTGTTGTGGCGAAGTCAGCAAGTTGAGGAAGCCACGTGGGAAGCGGAAAATGAAATGAAAGAAAAATATCCCCATTTGTTTGAATAAGTCTAGTAGTGATCGTGCGAACTGTCATCTCTAAACAAATTATATGTTATGTTCAGTTTTGTGCAAAAGCATCCCATTTTCCCCTAATTCCTCTACTATTGTAACTTCTCAAGTTGTGCCATAATTGTGTATGTTATGATTAACTGAGTAATGTGCAAACCCTTGGAGAAATAAAATTATGTGAAACTCATGTGATGGTTAGATGATTAATTAAAGTGTAGATTAGTAATGGTTAATCAAAGAGTAGATTGGTAATGATTAATTGAAGTGCATATGACATGTTGAAGTGATTGAATTATATGGGACTTGTCTAGGTGACCAAATTATTTGCAAGGCCATGAAATAACTAGTTATATGTGGAATTGGTTAAGAACATGTGTTTCGGGGGCTCTCTGGCAGGTAGATAGGCCTAATTACAGAGGAAACTCTAGTAAAATTATCAGAAAATATCGGAGTTAGTAAAAATTGGGGGTTGGCATATTGTATTTTCAAAACCAAATGATTTCCCGATCCTCATTCGAGGACGAATGATTTTAAGTGGGGTTGATGTAAAGACCCGTAAAATTTCTATGTCTAAAATAGTGCCCGAATAGGTCCCTGTGCTGTTACAACCGTAGAAATTCTTAAAACGGTCCTATTTTGAGTAAAAAGTATCCCATAACTTGAAAGCTTAAATTTTCTAAGAATTGCGCGTTATGCGACGCACTATGCGATTGCATAACAGGTATGCGTACCGCATAGTGGTCGCATACCTGGACAGTAGCCTGTACAAATTGAGGACAATTATGGGGCCCGGACTGTGATCGCATTTTGGGTATGCGGACCACATAGTTGTCACATTCTTGCCCCATGGTTTTTGCGAGGGAGGTTATGCGACGCACTATGAGATCACATAACAGCTATGCGGACCGCATAGTGGTCGCATACCTGGGCAGTGTGGTTCCCATTTTGGCCCAGTTGAAGGCCAACTATGCGGCCAGGAATGCAGACCGCATAGAAGGAATGCGATCGCATTCCTGACCGCATTTCTGTGTCGGGGCTCCTACTTTCTAAATTTTAAACCTGACCCCTTGTTTTATAAAACACCCTTTCACTTCATTTTTAACAAATTTCTGACCAAAAATAGAGAGAGAAGAAGAGAGTTCTTGAGAGAGAAGGTTTCAACATCATCCAAATTGGTTTTCCAAAATCACTCAAGCCCGGATTATCAAGTTATTGTCATCTTCTTCATTCAAAGAGGTAAGTCTTCACCCTATTTTACCAGTTTCCCAGATTTTGTGTAAGAATAAAACACACATAGTTTGGGTCTTGTGAATAAAAAGTGAAATAGGCCATGCATGTGGGACTAAGTTGTAGTATGTGATATTAAAGAACCAATTTGGGCAGTTCATGTTAAAATTTGGGTGAGGGAAAAAGAAATTACCATTTTTAAACCTTGTAGTCTACTTCACATGTTAGGTGTTTGATGAAATTCCTAAGAGAGTTACTCTAGGGGTAATCTTCCTAATTATTAATCGATTTCCGCTATCTCGTTATAGATTGTTATTGCTAGAGGTGTTGGTGTATGGTATAACTTAAGGAAAAGCTATTTGAGGTATGTATGACTAACTTTAATCTTCGTAGAGTCACCTTGTTGGTGTCCAAACATTCGGTATGAGTTTCTTGCTGAGTATATGTGAATTGATTGCCCGGTTTTGTTGAGGTGTGAGATTGCATTCTCTGATTTGTCTTAGTCGATTATCGTGATAATTGAGATTGTGAAAGGTGACTTCTATGTGATTACTTTAACATGTGCAAGGTTCGTTAAATGCTTGAGTATGTTGGTAGGAAAGAATATTGACAAACCCAAGTATGTAAATGTATCTTAGTGATAAGGGCTATGTAACAAGTGATGAAGGGGGATTGTGAATTGATCTAACTGAGCTAAATGACCATGGAAATATCGTATATGACTCATTGTCGGCAAGGTTTATTGTGGCTTAACTTCATATGGATTTTTGGTTGTAATGAATTTATATTCTTGTCGATGAATACCTTTGTGGTCGAATTAATGGATGATAAAGACTATTGTGAACACATGATTGTTTGGGTGTTATGAAATTGTACTCTTGATGATATGAAGCCCTGTGATTGAATTGTGGGATGTTATTGTTTGCTATGAAATGTGATGGTCTGGTGGCATCGGGTTGCACGCTGCAACACGAAGTAATAAGAGTGGATAGGTAATAAGGGTGAAGTGTAATATTGTACGGTGGGATTTGGGTTGCACGCCGCAACACGAAGTAATACGGGTGGAGAGGTAACAAGGGTGGAGTGTAAAATGTAAGGTGAGAGGATTGCACGCTGCAACAAGAAATGTAAGGTGGTATCGGGTTGCACGCCGCAACAGAATGTAATAAAGCTGAAATGTGATTGTGTTGAAATTAGAATCTGTAAGGCTCTCAATTGTACTTGTTGCTATATCACTGTGCACTATGTGTTGGTTCCTTTAACTGCTTTCTATCTGTGCATCTCTTGATTTTACTTTGAGTAAAGTTTGCTCATACATACTAGTACTATTCCACAGTACTAACGTCCCTTTTGCCGGGGGCGCTACATCTTTTATATGGATGTAGGTGGGTCCATAGCAGGTAGCTTAATTCGCCGTTAGTGGTGACTCCCCCTCATCTTTCAGCAAGTACTGGTGAGCCCCACTTCCTCCCGGGGCCGTGTGTAATTCATGCCATCTCTTTTGAGGCTATTATGTATTGTAAGGTATAGCCGGGGCCTTGTTGCCGGCAAAGTATTGTATAAATTCCTAGTATTCGTAGAGGCTCCATAGACATGATGTGGGTGTATATATGTATTTTGGGTAGTCACTGTACGTATTCAGAAATCGTGGTCCGTATTGGAAAGTTATGTATGTATTGTGTATGCTTTGGGAATAAAATTGTTGAAATGATAAAAGAGAAATGAACTTAAGTTTGTAAAATCACGCTTAAATCCTAAGTTGTTATTTCATATGGAATATGGTGCATTATATATACGGGGGAAACACGTTGGGTAGGAAAGGCAATCCAGGTCCGCTTGACTGGGTTTACCCGGTTAGGTGCCGGTCTCGTCCCTCGGTTTTGGGGCGAGACATTTTCTTAACCAATTCCACACATAACTAGTTATTTCATGGCCTTGCACATAATATGGTCACCTCGACAAGTCCCATATAATTCAATTACTTCAATATGCCATATGCACTTCAATTAATCATTACCAATCTACTCTTAGATTAACCATTACTAATCTACACTTCAATTAATCATCTAACCATCACATGAGTTTCACATAATTTCATTTACTCCAAGGGGTTGCACATTACTCAGATAATCATAACATACACAATTATGGCACCACTTGAGAAGTTACAATAGTAGAGCAATTAGGGGAAAATTGGGTGCTTTTAAATAAAACTAAACATAACATATAATTTTGTTAGAGATGACAGTTCGCACGATCACTGCTAGACTTATTCAAACAAATGGGAATATTTTTCTTTCATTTCATTTTCCGCTTCCCACGTGGCTTCCTCAATGTGCTGACTTCGCCACAACACTTTAACTAAAGAAATTTCTTTGTTCCTCAATCTACGGACTTGTCTATCAAGAATAGAAACCGGAACCTCTTCATACGATAATTCTTCATTAACCTCAATAGTCTCAACTGGCACGATGGCTGATGGATCTCCAACCACTTTCTTCAACATAGACACATAGAACACCGGGTGCACTAATGACATCTCAGGGGGCAGTTCCAGCCTATAAGCCATCTGTCCTATCCTTTGAGCAATCCTATATGGCCCGACATACCTTGGGCTCAATTTCCCTTTCTTCCCAAACCGCATTACTCCTTTCACGGAGACACCTTCAAGAATACCCAATCATCTACTTGGAATTCCAATTCTCTACGACGAACGTCCGCATAGGATTTCTGACGACTCTGAGCAGTTTTATTCCTCTCCTGAATGACTCTAACTTTTTCCATAGCTTGGTGCACAAGGTCTGGTCCTAACAAGTCTGCCTCACCAACCTCAAACCATCCGATCGGAGATCTATATCTCTTTCCGTACAATGCCTCAAATGGGGCCATCTGAATACTAGCATGGAAACTGTTATTATAAGAAAATTCTATAAGCGGCAAGTGATCATCCCAGCTACCCTTGAAATATAATACACAAGCTCGCAACATATCTTCAAGCGTGTGAATAGTCCGCTCTGCCTGCCCATCAGTTTGTGAATGGAATGCTGTGCTGAGATTTACCTGAGTACCCAAACCTTGTTGAAATTTCTTCCAAAAGTTAGCTGTGAATTGGGCCCCTCGATCCGAGATAATAGATACTGGAGTGCCATGGAACTTGACTATTTCTTTGATATACAACTGAGCGTACTGTTCTGCAGTATCGGTGGACTTGACTGGCAAGAAATGCGCTGACTTCGTGAGTCGATCCACTATCACCCAAATCGAGTCGAACCTATGTGGAATGTGAGGTAACCCCACCACAAAGTCCATATTGATCATCTCCCATTTCCACATCGGTATTTCCATAAGCTGCATCAATCCACCAGGCCTCTGATGCTCGGCCTTCACTTGCTGACAATTTGAATACTTAGCCACAAAGTCCACCACATCCCTCTTCATACCATTCCACCAATAAATTTTTTTGAGATCGTGATACATTTTCGTAGAACCTGGGTGTATGGAATACCTGGAATTATATGCCTCTGCCATCACCCTTTCCCGGAGATCATCCACATCTGGAACACATAACCTCTATTGACACCGCAAGACACCGTCATCATTGCCGAGTGATAATACATTTTAAAAATTTCTTCCCTCAATTGTGCCAAAGACGGATCCCTGAATTGCTTTCCCTTGACTTAAGCTATAAGCGAAGATTCTGCTCCATTACGCACCACGACATCCCCTTCTCCTGAGGTCGAAAGACAGACCCCCATACTAGCCAAGTGATGAACTTCCCGAGCCAAAAGCCTCTGTCCCGGCCTCAAAATATGCCAAGCTACATATGGATTTCCGACTAATCGCGACGGTTACCACATTCGCCTTCCCTGGGTGGTACAAAATATGCATATCATAGTTCTCGAGCAATTCTAACAACCTCCGCTGCCTTAAGTTCAACTCCTTCTTCTTGAATAAATACTGAAGACTCTTGTGGTTTGTGAACACGTCCACATGGACCCCAAATAGATAATGCCGCCAGAGTTTTAATGCAAACACAACCGCCACGAGCTCCATATCATGCGTCAGATAATTCTTCTCGTGATTCTTGAGCTGCCTTGAAGCATACGCTATGACTTTACCACATTGTATCAACACGCACCCCAAACCAACCCTCGAAGCATCACAATAAACCACAAATCCCTCTGAACCTTTTGGCAAAGTCAACACTGGTGCCGAAGTCAATCTCGACTTTAATTCCTGAAAACTCTTTTTACATGCATCGGACCACTGAAACTTAACTGCTTTCTACGTCAGCTTAGTCAATGGGGAGGCGAGAGAAGAGAATCCCTCCACGAACCTCCGACAATACCCAGCTTGACCCAAGAAACTGCGAATCTCTTTCGGGGTCGTTGGCCTAGGCCAATCCTTTACCGCTGCAATCTTTTGGGGATCAACCCGAATCCCTTCCCTAGAAATAACATGGCCCAAAAAGGTGACTGATTCTAGCCAAAAATCACATTTTAAAAACATTGCATACAAATGGTGCTGATGAAGAGTCTGCAGAACTGCTCTGAGGTGATTAGCATGATCCTCCTGACTCCGCGAATAAACAAGAATATCGTCAATGAAGACAATCACAAAGAAGTCGAGAAACAGTTTGAAAACCCGATTCATAAGGTCCATAAAAGCTGCTGGGGCATTGGTTAGCGTAAAAGAAATTACCAGAAATTCAAAGTGCCCATATCGAGTCCTGAAGGCAGTCTTAGGAATATCCTGCTCCCTGATTTTTAACTGATAATACCCGGACCGCAAATCAATCTTTGAGAAGACCTTAGCACGTTGAAACTGGTCGAACAAATCATCTATCCGAGGCAATGGATACTTATTCTTGATGGTAACCTTGTTGAACTGCCGATAATCGATACACATTCGAAGCGATTCGCCTTTCTTTCTGACAAAAAGAACCGGTGCGCCCCAAGACGACACACTTGACCGAATGAAACCTTTTTCTAATAGATCTTTCAATTGTTCTTTCAACTCGCTTAATTCTGCTGGCGCCATCCTATAAGGTGGAATAGATATTGGCTGCGTATCTGGCAATACATCAATCCCGAAATCAATCTCTCTATCTGGTGGAATCCCAGGAATCTCGTCCGGAAACACTTCAAGAAACTCGTTCACAACCGGCACTGACTAGGGGCAGGCACCTCTGAGGTGGCGTCCGCAACTTGAACCAAATGATAGATGCACCCCTTTCCTGAACATCTTTGAGGCCTTAAGGTAGGAAATGAATCTACCTCTTGGCGCAACATTATTCCCCTACCACTTGATAACTGATTCATTAGGAAACTCGAGCCTCATAATTCTGGTTCGACATTCGAGTTTAGAAAAGCACGAATAGATCCAATCAATCCCCATAATTACATCAAAATCTACCATTCCTAACTCAATAAGATCGGCCGTGGTATCCCAACCACGCACAGTGACAACATAATTTCTATAGACTCGCACGGCCGCAATAGAATCGCAACCCGGAGTCGACACAAAGAAAAGCTTGGGAAGCTATTCGGTTTCTATCCCATAACATGAAGCAATAAATGGAGTAACATATGACAAAGAAGACCCAGGATCAATAAGAGCATAAACATCATGTGACTGAACAGTTAGAATACCTGTGACCACATCTAAGGAAGCCTCCGCATTCTGGAGACCACTCAAAGCATAGAACCGATTAGGTCCCCCTCGACCCCGGGCTCCACCCCCAACTGTACTGCGCCCTGCTAGAGCTAGAGGGTGTGCCGAAGATGTAGCGGCTGAAGAGCTGGATGGCTGAGAAGTACCCCTACCTGCGCCCTGACTGGGTGCGCGGCACTCTCGCTGGATATGGCCTCTCTCTCCACATCTATAGCATACCGAAATATCCAAGTAACAAGGCTCAGTATGAAATCGCCCACACTTAGGGCATGTGACACTCTGCTGCTGCTGGAACCTCCCACCAGAATGACCCGACTAATGGAACCTCCTGCTATTTGAACCGGGTCTAAAATGACCTCCCTGCAGATAACTGTGCCCTGATGGCGGCGCACTGGCTGAGGAATGAGCATATGACTGAGATGGCCCTGATGATCCTCTCCCAAGGGATGATCTCACACCTCCAACTGAGCTCCCAGGGTTGCCCGCTGACCGGGTCCTACTACTGCTCTCTCTCTCCATCCTTATTTTCAATTTCCGAGCCTTTGTAGCCTGGGCGAATCCCACTATTTTCCCATAATTCATATCCGAATGCAAGACAGCTGTAGTAGCTTCATTAATAACCAAGGGACCAAGGCTCTAAACAAACCAACGAACTCTAGCCTCCAAAGTCGGCATCATGCGAACATCATATTTGGACAAGCGCACAAACTCCATATGATACTCCCACACACTCATGTTGCCCTGCTTAAGGACCTTGAACTCCGCAGCACGAGCTGCCATAGTCTCGGCAGGCAAGAAATGATCCATGAAGGCATCAACAAACTCATCCCACTTTGCCGGAGGGCTCCCCTCCCCACGGGAACTCTCCCATATCTCAAACCACGAATACACTGCTCCCTTTAACTGATAGGAAGCCAACTCAACCCCCTCCGTCTCTGTAGCCCTCATAACTCAGAGGGTCTTTCACATCTCATCAATGAACTCATGAGGATTATCCCCTGGGTCAGTGTCTGTGAACTCTGGAGGGGCTAACCACAGAAACTGGTTGACCCTGTATCCTGAAGAATCCCCTTGCTCGCTAGAGGATGTAGGGGCAGCATGCGAACTTTGGGCCCGGGAGGCCACTAACTAGGTTAACATCTGAATAGCTCCTCTGAGGTCCCCATCAGAATCGGGACCGGAAGCTGGTACTGAAGAAGGATCAAGAGCATCAGTGGGAGGGACTATAGCACTCTCCGCTGGAGCATGAATAGGAATATCCTGGCCTGGGATGGAAGAGTCAGGCAGATTCAGGGTCGGGGAATCATTCTCACCCGCACCATCAGATAAAGGATTCACGGCCACTCCTGGGGTGGTATTGGCCTCTAGGCTGAGTCGAGTTTTTTTCTTGGGTTCCATTTACTAAAAATCAGAACAATGCACGAGTTAGGGATAGACAACCTCACCTTCCACCACATCGCACGATATAGAATGGCAATAAAAGGGTACTTTCCTAAATGTCCATGCAGCCCCTTAATTATAGATGTGGTCGACAACACACCGATAATAAGGGCTCTACTAGACACGACTCCGAGACATCCTAGGACACTTTTAAAACTTTAGATTCTGATACCAAGTTTGTCACGCCCCAAAACCGAGGGACGAGACTGACACCTAACCGGGTGAACCTGGTCAAGCGGACCTGGATTGTCTTTCCTACCCAACGTTTTTCCCCTGTATATACAATGCATCATATTCCATATGAAATAAAAACTTAGGATTTAAGCGTGGATTTACAAACTTAAGTTCATTTCTCTTTTAGCATTTCAACAATTTGATTCCCAAAGCATACACAATACAGACATAAATTTCCAATACGGACCAAGATTTCCGAATACGTATAGTGACTACCAAAAATACATATATACACCCACATCATTTCTATGGAGCCTCTACGAATACTAGGAATTTATATAATACTTTGCCGACAACAAGGCCCCGGTTATACCGTACAATACATAATAGCCTCAAAAGAGATGGCATGAATTACACACGGCCCCGGGAGGAAGTGGGGCTCACCAGTACTTGCTGAAAGATGAGGGGGAGTCACCACTAACGGCGAACTGAGCTACCTTCTATGGACCCACCTACATCCATATAAAAGATGTAGCGCCCCCGGTAAAAGGGACGTTAGTACTGTGGAATAGTACTAGCATGTATGAGCAAACTTTACTCAAAGTAAAATCAAGAAATGCACAGATAGAAAGCAGTTAAAGGAACCAACACATAGTGCACAATGATATAGCAACAAGTACAATTGAGAGCCTTACAGATTCTAATTTCAACACAATCACATTTCAGCTTTATAACATTCTGTTGTGGCGTGCAACCCGATCCCACCTTACATTTCTTTTTGCGGCGTGCAACCCGATCCCACCTTACATTTTACACTCCACCCTTGTTACCTCTCCACCCTTATTACTTCGTGTTGCAGCGTGCAACCCGATCCCACCAGACCATCACATTTCATAGCAAACAACAACAGCCCACAATTCAATCACAGGGCTTCATATCATCAAGAGTAGAATTTCATAACACCCAAACAATAATGTGTTCACAATAGTCTTTATCATCCATTAATTCTAACACAAAGGTTTCATCAACAAGAATATAAATTCATTACAACCAACAATCCATATGAAGTTAAGCCACAATAAACCTTGCCGACAATTAGTCATATACGATATTTCCATGGTCATTTAGTTCAATTAGATCAATTCACAATTCCCCTTCATCACTTGTTACATAGACCTTATCACTTAGATACATTTACACATTTGGGTTTGTCATCATTATTTCATACCAACATACTCAAGCATTTAACGAACCTTGCACAAATTAAAGTAATCACATAGAAGTCACCTTTCACAATCTCAATTATCACGATAATCGACTAAGACATATCAGAGAATGAAATCTCACACCTCAACAAAACGGGGCAATCAATTCACATATACTCAGCAAGAAACTCATATAGAATGTTTGGACACCAACAAGGTGATTCTACGAAGATTAAAGTTAGCCAGACATACCTCGAGTCGTCCCCTTTTTAATTCCTATCACAATTCACCGGACCGTCTAGCACCGTCAGTCTATTCCACAATGTGACATATTTCACTTAGAATTAGGAATCTTGTACTCAATTGAGCATTTTATCAAACACTATGTGATCCTTTAGACTACTAACCCTCTTTTGAGAATAATTACCCAAACTTGTTCTTCCCTTTACTAGATTATGGGATTTAATTCACATGCATGCAAGATTTCGTTTTTTATTTTCAAGACCCAACCTATGTGTATTTCATTCTTACACAAAATCTGGGAAATTGGGGAAATAGGGTGAAGACTTACCTCTTTGAGTGAAGAAGATGACAATAACTTGATAATTTCTGGGCTTGAGTGATTTTGGAAAACCAAATTGGATGGTGTTGAAACCTTCTCTCTCAAGAACTCTCTTCTTATCTCTCTATTTTTGGTCAGAAATTCGTTAAAAATGAAGGGAAGGGGTATTTTATAAAATAGGTGGTCGGGTTTAAAATTTAGAAAATAGGAGCCCCGACACAGAAATGCGGTCAGAAATGCGATCGCATTCCTGCTATGCGGTCCTCATTCCTGTCGCATAGTTGGCCTTCAACTGGGCCAAAATGGGAACCACACTTACCAGGTATGCGACCACTATGCGGTCCGCATACCTATTATGCAATCGCATAGTGCGTCGCATAACCTCCCTTGCAAAAACCATGGGGCAAGAATGCGACAACTATGCGATTCGCATACCCAAAATGTGATGGCATTCC
The DNA here is from genome assembly GCA_005239525.1 of Nicotiana knightiana. NCBI lineage: Eukaryota > Viridiplantae > Streptophyta > Magnoliopsida > Solanales > Solanaceae > Nicotiana > Nicotiana knightiana. Next base: position 189,507 of record ML374680.1, on the reverse strand, counting down.
GGGCAGCATAGTTGTCCTCAATTTGGACAGGCTACTGTCCAGGTATGCGACCACTATGCAGTTCGCATACCTGTTATGCGATCGTATAGTGCATCGCATAACACGCAATTTCTGAAAAATTTAATCTTTTAAGTTCTGGGATACTTTTTACTCAAAATAGGTCCGTTTTAAGAAGTTCTACAGTTATAACAACACAGAGACCTATTCGGGCATTATTTTAGACATAGAAATTTTACGGGTCTTTACAGAAACATGTGTTTCGGGGGCTCTCTAGATGGTACATAAGCCTAATTACAGAGGAAACTCTCCTAGTAGGATATCAGCTCAGCGGGAAGTGTTGGTGCACTCCAGTTTCTCCGGAGTTGCTTATTTGGTCAATGTGATTTGGACATGTATTGATTGGTATGGTGGGGCCCTGTCCCGACCTTTACGATGTTTATGTACTCTTAGAGACTTGTAGACAGATGTCAGTGATATGGATGCTTGTATGGCCTTATCGGCCTATGTTTTGAGTTTACAAATGATCATGTCAGCCTTATAGGCCCGTATGTCACATGTTTAAGTTTCTATATCATGTTAGGTTGTCCTATGTCTAGCATTCGCTTATGTTTTATTTTGGTTATGTCATGATGACTTTTTTAGCACGATTACCCATGATAGTACAATAAAAAAGATATGTTATGTTGGTACTTGATTGAGTAAAGTAACGGGTGCCCGTCGTAGCCCTCTAGTTTGGGTCGTGACATTGTTGTTCGTGAGTTTCCAAAGGTATTCCCCGCAGACTTATCAGGGATGCCAGCCGGCAGGGATATTGATTTCTGTATTGATTTGGCTCCGGGAACTCAGCCCATTTCCATCTCGCCATACCGTATGGCCCCACCAGACTTGAAGGAATTGAAGGAACAGTTGCATGATTTTCTTGATAAGGGCTTCATTAGACCTAGTGTCTTTCCCTGGGGTTCATCGGTGTTGTTTGTGAAGAAGAAAGATGGATCTAAGAGGATGTGTATAGATTATCGGCAGTTGCACAAAGTCACCATCAAGAAAAAGTATCCATTGACGAGGATTGATGATTTATTTGATGAGCTTCAGGGTTCTAAGGTGTTATCAAAGATTGGTTTGAGATCTGGCTACCATCAATTGAGGATTAGGGCATCCGATGTCCCTAAGACAGCTTTTCAGACGCGGTATGGGCACTATGAATTTCTGGTGATGTGCTTTGGGTTGACCAATGCCCCAGCAGCATTTATGGATTGGATGAACCATGTGTTCAAGCCTTATATGGACTCCTTTGTGATTTTGTTTATTGATGACATCTTGAAATACTCCCACTGTCGGGAGGAGCACGAGCATCACTTTTAGACTCTAAGAGACAGCCAGTTGTATGCTAAATTTTTGAAGTGCGAGTTTTGGATGGATTCAGTCGCTTTCTTGGGCCATGTTGTATCAGCAAAGGGCATTCAGGTAAATCCTAAAAAGAACGAGGCAGTCCAGAACTGTCCTAGACCCACTTCATCCACGGAGATCAGGAGCTTCTTAGGTTTGGCGGGTTATTACCATCGATTTGTGGAGGGGTTTTCATCTATAGCAGTCCTGTTGACCAGGTTGACCCAGAAGGGTGCCCCGTTCAGATGGTCAGACGAGTGTAAGGCAAGCTTTCAGAAGCTCAAGATAGCTTTTTCTACAGCGCCAATGTTGGTGTTACCATAAGGTTCAAGATCTTACACGTATATTGTGATGCTTCCCGTGTTGGGCTCGGAGCAGTATTGATGTAGGAGGGAAGGCTGATTTTATATGCGTCTCGGAAGTTGAAGGTTCATGAGAATAATTACCTTGTCCATGATATAGAGTTGGAAGCCATTGTTCATGTGCTGAAGATTTGGAGGCACTATCTTTATGGTGTGTCGTTTGAGGTTTTCACGGATCCTCGCAGTCTTTAGTATTTTTTCAACCAAAATGATCTCAATTTGAGGCAGACAAGGTGGTTGGAGATATTGAAAGACTATGATATCACCATCTTGTACCATTTTGGGAAGGCCAATGTAGTGGCCGACGCAGTTAGTAGGAAGGCAGCGAGTATGGGCAGCCTTGCGTTCATTCCAGTCGGTGAGAGGATGCTAGCATAATATGTTCAGAACTTGGCCAACCAATTTGTGAGGTTGGATATTTCAGAGCCTAGCCGTGTTCTAGCTTGCACAGTCACTCGGTCCTCCTTGTTTGAGCGTATCAGGGGTCGACAGTATGACGACCCTCATTTGTTGGTCCTTAGGGACACGTAAAACATGGTGGTTCCAAGGATGTTTCTGTTGGAGATGACATAGTTTTGAGGATGCAGGGTCGCGTGTGTGTGCCTAATATTTATGGGCTTCGTGAGTTGATTCTTGAGGAAGATCACAATTCTCGGTATTCTATTCACCTGGGCGCCGCCAAGATGTACCAGGACTTGCGGCAACATTAATGTGGAGGATGATGAAGAAGGATATAGTTTCTTATGTAGCTCGGTGCCTGAATTGTCAGCAAGTAAAGTATGAGCATCAGAGACCCGGTGGTTTGCTTCAGCAGATGAAGATTCCTGAGTGGAAGTTGGAGCGAATCACTATGGACTTTGTTGTTGGACTCCCATGGATTCAGAGGAAGTTCGATTCCATTTGGGTCATTGTGGATAGGCTGACTAAGTCAGTACACTTCATTCCTGTGGCAGTTACCTATTCTTCGGAGCGGTTAGCAGAGATTTACATTTGTGAGATCGTCCGTCTTCACGGTGTGACCGTGTCTATCATCTCTGATCGATGTACATAGTTCACTTTGCACTTCTGGAGGGCAATACAACATGAGTTGGGTACACGGGTTGAGTTGAGCACAACATTCCATCCTTAGAGAGAAGGGCAATCTGAGCGCACTGTTCAGATCTTGGAGTATATGCTCCGTGCATGTGTCATAGATTTCAGAGGATCGTGGGATTCATTCTTGCCCCTTGCAGAGTTCTCCTACAATAACAGCTACCAGTCGAGCATTCAAATGGCTCCATATGAGGCATTATATGGTAGGCGGTGCTAGTTGCCAGTTAGGTGGTTTGAGCCAGATGAGGCTCGGTTATTGGGTACGGATCTAGTACAGGATGCCTTGGATAAGGTGAAAGTTATATAGGATCGAATTTGCATAGCTCAGTCTAGGCAGAAGAGTTATGCCGACCATAGAAAATGTGATGTTGCATTCATGGTCGGGGAGAGGGTGTTGCTTCGGGTATCACTCATGAAGGTCTCATGAGGTTTGGAAAGAAGGGCAAGCTGAGCCCTAGGTATATCAGACCTTTTGAGATTCTCGAGACAGTTGGATAGGAGTTTTACAGGTTTGCGTTGCCTCCGGGGTTATCTACACTTCATATAGTGTTCCATGTGTTCATGCTCCGGTAGTACCACGGTGATCCGTCCCACGTGTTAGATTTCAGCTCTGTCCAGTTGGACAAGGATTTGACTTATGAGGAGGAGTCGGTGGCTATTCTAGCCCGGTAGGTTTGTCAGTTAAGATTGAAGAGTTATCCTTCAGTACGAGTGTAGTGGATAGGTCAGCCTGTCGAGGCAGCTACTTGGGAGTCCGAGTCGGACATGCGGAGTAGATATCCCCACCTATTCACCATTTAGGTACTTCTCTATGTTCGTTTGAGGACGAACAATTATTTTAGAGGTGGATAATGTGATGACCCGATAGGTCATATTGTAATTTAAACCTAATTTTGAAACCTTTAGAAGTCATGTTTTATCCTTTCTCGACTTGCGTGCGCAGTCCGGGTATTGATCTGGAAGGCTTATATGTTAAAAACTGATAAAAATATGAATTTTTGCCTTAAAAGTTAATTTTAGTTGACTTCGGTCAATATTTTGAGTAAATGGACACGAACCTGTATTTTGATGGTCCCGGTGGGTCCGTATTGAAATATAGGACCTGGGCATATGCCCGGAGTCGAATTCTGAGGTCCCTAGCTCGAGACATGAATTTTTCAATTAAAAGTTTGAAAATTTAATGGTTTCAAAAATTGATTGATGTTTGGCATTGATACCGGGCCAGTATTTTGGTTTTGGATCCCGGTACAGGTTCAATATAATATTTATGACTTGTCTGTGAAGTTTGGTAAGAAACGGAGTTAGTTTGACGTGATTAGGACGTCCAGTTGTGAAAATAGAAGTTTTAAAGCTTTCTTGAAAATTTCATTCGATTTGGTGTTCAATTCATAGTTCTAGGTGTTATTTTGGCGATTTGATTGCGCGAGTAGGATGTTTTAGGACTTGTATGCATGTTTGGTTTGGAACCCCGAGGGATCGGGTGAGTTTCGGATAGGTTACGAAATGTTTTAGACTTAAAAATCTGGTTTTTGGTGCTTCAGCTGTCATCTGGTGTCTTCTTCTTCGCGTTTGTGAATGTACTCTCGCGAACGCGGAGAGTAAACTGGAGCTAGGTGGAAATTCTTCTTCGCAAACACGAAGGCTAGGTCACAAATGCGGAGTATTGGGGGGCATTACCCTTCGCGAACGCGTAGGCATGGGACATGTGGGAGGGGAAGTAACCTATACTCTTCGCGAACACGGCACATGGATCGCGAATGCGTAGGCCGTTGGGTATAATACTTCGAGAACGCAAAGAGTATCTCGCGAACGCGTAGACTAATTGAGGTGCTACTTCGCAATCGTGACAGGCCCTTCGCGAACGCGAAGAAGGCCTGACACCCAGACCTTAAAACAGTTCAAAAAACGGGATTTTACCCATTTTTCATAAACTCTCCATTAGAGTTCGTCCTAGATGCGATTTTAAAGGGAAAACTCAACACCAATTCATAGTATATACGGCCAAAATCGGGGAGCCGATTTTTAGGCTGCTATGACACTCCATGCCCGGCCTCGAGGCAAAGAAAAATTTGAAGTTTGACCTCGAGGTGCATCTTTCGAGGGAGCATATCAAAGGTTCATTGTTGTCAAACTCGGAGCAGTACAAATCGATGATCGTCATGGAAAGGCGAGAAATTCTCAAGGACACGTGGCTAGAGCTGATCATGTCTGCAAAAATAGTACAAGTCCGTACTGAGCCATTATACAGCTGTACCGATAGCATTTCCTTGTCATGATTAGACGTGCACTATTTTGTGATTCTGCCCTCCTATATAAAGGGGACCCTTGTCATTTTGTAAGGGGGATGAATATTCAATACCACAGAACATTCTCAGTTTTTCTTATCTAAGTGTGCTCAACAATTGTTCCACTGATTTATTGCTTTCCATTTATTATGTTCATTAATTGTTCTTCATTTATTGCTCATTATTGGCCGCAAAAGGCTATCCCTGAGATCCCCAATATTATTGGTTCTCCATCGACTGCTCATTACTAAGCGTCTTCGTTTGACCTCGAGGCCCAGTTTCAGTGAGCTCGAGGCCCAGCCTTGTGACTATTTTGGTTTGCATATCTTACCCCTCTGACTCACACTTAGCATTTCCTATCTAATAACTAGTATTAATATAAATCACGTATTTTTAGAACCACAAATCAAATATAATTTTCAATACCATTTTCAAGGTAAACAGTTTGGCACCCACCGTGAGGCTAAAAATAATAGTGATTGTTTTAGTGCTGGTTTTCTGAAAACACAAGTTATCTTTCACACCTTTTATTATCCAAGAATCTTTGATTTCAGGTCAAAAAATGTCTAACTCAGTGAATGGACATGAGAATAATGACCTTGATGCCCATGGAGAGAACAGTACTGCGGCCCCAATCACCGGTGTACCACCGCAAAATCCTGGGGTAGTACCAGCGCCACTCCCCATATATGGCCTCTCGCAATGCTGTGCATATTGATGTAGGCTATGATTCCAACGGAAGTGTGCACGAAGATGACCAACACGAAGCGCAGAAAAATCCAGCTCGAGAAGAAAGAGAAGTTATCATACAAGTCATTTTTGAGATGTTACAGGCACAGTAAGTGGCTATTGCTCAGTTTGTAGAGCAAGCAAAAAAATCCAAGCATAACATCACCAGAAACAGCTCCTCGAGTCGAGCAGATACTAGAAAGATCAAGCAATAATGGGTCAGTAATAGACCCCGCTATTATGAAGATGCTCGAGGACCTCGCCAAAAGAATTGAATTGGGAAAAAAGAAGATAGAAGCTAACGACAAAAAAATAGAAACCTATAACTCGAGGGTCGATCAGATCCCGGGTGCACCTCCGATTTTGAAGGGGGTAGATTCAAAGAAGTTCGCGCAAAGACCATTTCCATCGAGTGCGGCTCCGAAGCCCATTCCAAAGAAGTTCAGGATGCCCGATATCCCGAAATACAACGGAATCACGGACCCCAATGAGCATATTACCACTTACACTTGTGGTATAAAAGGGAACGACTTAAAGGATGACGAGATTGAGTCTGTCTTATTGAAAAAAATTGGAGAAACACTGCCGAAGGGGGCCATGATGTGGTATCATAACTTACCCCCAAACTCGATAGATTCATTTGCCATGTTGGTAGACTCTTTTTTGAAGGCACACGCTGGTGCCATCAAGGTTGCTACAAGAAAGTCCGATGTCTTCAAAATTAAACAAAAGGAGAACGAGATGTTAAGGGAGTTCGTATCTCGCTTTCAGATGGAGCGAATGGAATTACCACCAGTCTCCAATGACTAGGCAGTACATGCCTTCACTCAGGGCCTGAACGACCGAAGCTCGATAGCTTCGAAGCAGTTGAAGCAAAATTTGATCGAACACCCCCCGTAACTTGGGTAGATGTACACAACAGGTATCAATCAAAGATGAGGGTCGAGGACGACCAATTAGGAGCCCCCTCGGGATCGGTATAACCAAGAAGGCTCTTGGCAAAGGAGTCTAGGTTTACAGAAAGGGAACCAAGACCAAACAAAGAAAGATACCAACCGTATGTAGAAGATCAAAGAAATGCCTCGAGGTGTAACATACCCCGAAGTGATCGAAGGATCGATCGAGGCCAAGGTTCTCGGGGACTCATGAGAAAATATGGGTTTGATAGGCACACTGGGCCGGTAGAGGCGCCTCGATTATCTGAGTACAACTTCAATATCGATGTCTCAGACATCGTATCAGCCATAGGTAAGATCAAAGATACCAGGTGGCCAAAACCCATACTGTCAGATCCTTCACAAAGAAACCCCAACTCAGTATTCAAATATCATGGCACTCACAGTCATAGGACCGAGGATTGCAGACAACTTCGAGAAGAGGTGGCTTGACTAATCAGCCAAGGGCACCTTCGAGAGTTCTTCAGTGACCGAGCTAAGAACCAGTTTCAGGAAAGAGAGGCGAATAGAAAAAATGAACCAGAAGAACCTCAACACATCATCTACATGATCATCGGAGGAGTCGACGTCCCACAGGGACCCGTTTTCTAGCGAAAAAAAGTATCCACCACCTGGGAAAAGCGAACTCGAAGCTATATACTGGAAGATGCTCTTTCATTCAGCGAAGAGGACATCGAGACCTTGTCTCATCCTCATAATGACGCACTGGTAATTTCTTTCCTTTTGAATAAATTTCAAATTAAACGTGTGCTCGTGAACCCATGTATCTTATCCAAAATAATCAGGTCGAGGGTGGTGGAGCAGCTCGAACTGCTCGATCAGATCGTGCCTGCCTCTCGAGTCCTGAATGGATTCTATATGGCGAGCGAGACGACCAAAGGGGAAATAATCCTCCTAGTCAACGTGGCCGGTACAATTCAAGACACCAAGTTTCATGTCATCGAAGGTGACATGAGATACAATGCCTTACTCGGAAGGCCATGGATACATAGTATGAGAGCGGTGCGGTCAACCCTTCATCAAATGATGAAGTTTCCAATGGAAGATGAAGAGAAAACAGTGTACGGGGAGCAGCATGCAGCAAGAGAGATGTTCGCGGTGCATGACGTGGAACCGCATCGACACCCTTTACCTCAAAGGATCCAAAAGACAAGAAAACAGCCAAGTAGCAACCATAACCTACATTCTCAAATGCACCCGAATAAGTGAATAAAGGACCGTGCCGCGTCCTCAGAGCAATAAATTGAAGCATATTGAGGCTCGAACCCTATCATTGCTAAGGTACAACCCTCTCCCTTTTCATTTATGTTTTATACTAACTTATTGCAAGTGTTAGATTGAGTGGAGTCGAAGCACCCTCCAGCTCGAAGACCTTGGGTTTTAAAGCATGCGTTGTACTCTTTTTCCTTAGATTGGGTTTTATCCCAAATGGGTTTTACCGACAAGGTTTTTAACGAGGAAACACCTATATGCTACCTAAGGAAAACTGAACAAATATTCAAGGATTCTTTTCAATGAACCTCGAATACTGGGGGGAAGCACCCATGCAGGCTACCCTTTCGAAGAAAGCAAGTTATGCCGAAGAAGGCCTCGACAGACCAATGTTGTAATGGACCAAACACTCAAACGAACCATGTCCATGTAGAATAGTCGAGCCCCCAAAGGCAAAAAACATGTATGCATGTATCAAATATTCAAAGAAGCATTCTTAGTCATCAAAATACTTTGTGCCTCAAAAGAAGTTTACTATTCTCATGAAACTGTTCAAGGGCCAAATACTCTCGAACACTCGAGGAATGTCATCAATAGCCAGCTCATCGAGTCATCAAAGACTCAAATTTATAAGACCTCAATGATGCAACTTCGAGCTAGTAAGCCTCCATGAGGCGACATAAAATTTATAATACCTCAACGAGGCAACTTCGAGCTAGTAAGCCCTCCATGAGGCGACATCAAATTTATAAGACATCAACAAGGCAACATCAAGCTAGTAAGCCCTCCATGAGGCGACATCAAATTTATAAGACCTCAAAAAGGCATAAAACCGATAGTAAGGCCAAAGCTATATATCCGAACTTGTAAGACCCCTAAAAAAGCATACCCTCGATATAGATGCCTAGGTCATCTCACCCGGGGACAAAAGACTACGGTCATATCAAAAAGGCTCTGGCCAAATTAACGCGGCTTGGAGACGTCCGCCTGCCACCATAAAACTAAAGGCCTTCAAATACTTCGAAAAGAACCGGTTAATTAGGATACCCTCGGCATAAGCAAAAGAGCTACGATCACCTCAGCTCGAAACAATAAAAAGGCTTCTAAAATCAGCCTTCAAGAGAACCTCCCGAGGTACTCAACCATCGTCACATATCGACTCATAATCGGGGTTCTCATTTGAGCCGTCGAAGAGTTAGACGAACACAAAACATGCCAAGTCCTAATCAAAACTTCAAAAGTCTTTAGCCAAAATGAGGAAAAACTATAGCCATACTAGAGGTCGCATCGACCCAACCTAGAAAGAGCTTAAGGGCCAATGCATAAGAGCCTAAGGGCCAGCCTAAAGAGCCTCAGGGCCAACATAAAGAGCCTCAGGGCCAATCTAAAGAGACTCAGGGCCGAGCTAAAGAGCATAAGGGCTAATATGTTGAAAACCTAAGGGTTGATGAGCCCGAGTTAAAACTTGATTCGAGGACCGAGCCCTAAACGGTCAGATATTATCAATTACTCATCAAGCACAACCTAAGGGTTATTTTCTCAAGGTCTAACATATCAGACTAATTATCGGCAAGCATCAAAACTCAAAACATAAACAAAGGCATGAGCAAGTGGAAATTTATATAAAGGGAAAATCAAGAGGTTTCTTTTTTATACGTAATGGTACAAAGATATAACACCCCCACGGGAAGCCCCTTATACAAAGCAAGAATGAAAGACCTAGTCTATCTTCGGGGACTTAGTCCCCCCCTTCGGGGGTTATGTCTTTGTCAGCCCCTCGGGACCAGCTCCCTCAACGGTGTTTTCCTCGTTATCTTCAAACGTCAGCGTCAACATCAATAGAAATGAATAACTTGGCATCGATCTCATCCGCTTTGGCCTGCTTTACCTCCTCCGAGAAATCGAAGCCCGTAGCATGAATCTCTTCGAGGGTTTCCCTCCGGAATCTGCACCGGGCATACTCATCGCTCCTCCTCTCTCTATCAGAATCCCTCAGCTTCATATGAGCTTTCGCAGCATCTTTTAGATAGATGGCCACTTTCTTATCAGCCTTTGCTCGGACCTCCTGGGCTTCGGCCCGAGCGTCCACAACTTCGGCCTTCATCTCCTAAAGATCTATTTCAAGCTTAGCACTTCTGCTCGTCTGGATCGAGTTTATTTCTCGAGCATTACGAAGTTATATCTCGAGGGCGGAGGTCTTAGCCAAAGCATTCCTTTTGGCCGCAACATGAGCATCTATCTGTGCCTTCAATTTGTTGTGTTCAGAATTGACCTGAGATACCGATACGTTAGTTTCAAAAATGGGAGAAGAATCATGCATTCCCTCAAAATAGAGGTTGCCTGTCTCTTGAGGTTGCCTTCGTAATCATGACTTCGGTTCAACTCCGATGGAAGGTGTATCAGCTCTCTTGCCTTCTTATCACAAAGGAGCTTGAGAGATTTCTCCCCATTTAAGTCTTTATGCAACTTGGCCTCACAATAAAGCAGCTCAGACTTGAGTCTATCGAACGCCTATGAGAAACAAAGTTCAGTTTAAAAGAAGGAAGTACAAAGTTAGAAACGTTATAATGACTTCAAAACTCAGCATACAACAAAGTCGCTGAGCTTCCTCAAAGGTCGATTTCGCATCTACCGTTTCACGCCCCAAAACCGAGGGACGGACCGGTGCCCAACCAGATGATCCCAATCAAGCGGACCTGGATTGCCTTTCCTGCCCAATGCGTTAACCAGTGTTTACAATACAATAATTTATAAATGAACTAGCAAATGGAATCAAAGTATGAATTTACAACATAAGTTCACTTTCCTCTTTTAAAGCTTCATCATTTGATAATCCCAAAATATACAACTATGAACAACATTTCCAACACGAGACCGTGGTTACGAATAGTTACAACTACTACCCAAATATATACAACCCACACAGTGTCTACAGAGTCTTTAAATGTACGGAGAAGAGTATACATACTTACCGGCAACAAGGCCCCGACTATACCTTTTACAACAAAAGAAAAAGAGAATGATATGGACTATACACGGCCCCGAGAGGAAGTGGGGCTCACCGGATCTGCTGAAGGTATGAAGGGGAAACACCACTATCGGCGGTCTGAGCTACCTGCTGTGGAACCACCTACATCAATATAAAAGATGTAGCGCCCCCAGCAAAAGGGACGTTAGTACCATTGAATACTACAAGCATGTATGAACAAAGTTTATTCCAAGTAGAATCACACAATACACAATTGGAAGACAGTCAGGGTAATCACACAAGTACCACACAAATATACAGATAGTTACAAATGGAGATTCCATAGTCACTTATTTCAATTATTCATCTTTTGCCGCACGCAACCCGATCCCACTGTACATTCTCATCTCACCCTTATTAACTCTCCACCCTTATTACTTCGTGTTTCGATGTGTAACCCCATTCCACCGTACAATCACATTTCACCCTATTATCTCTCCACCCTTATTACTTCGTGTTGCGGTGCGCAACACGATCCCACCGTACGTTCATATTTCATAGCAACAATAACAAACAATTATATCACAGGGATCTTCATCATCAAGAACATAAGTTCATATCAACCAACAACTATATGAAGTCAAAGCACAATAATCCTTACCAAATAGTAATTCACATATGGTGTTGCCATCATTATTTAACAAAATTAAATCAACACATAGTTTCTTTTCATCATTTTCCACGCTCGGCCCTTAGCAATTAGATACCTTTCCACATTAGAGTACGTTAACCTTCTTTCATTTAGTAGCATATACTGCCATATTAACATATTCGAACACTTAACGAACCTTACACATGGTAGGATAAGCACAAAGAATCACCCTTCATAAGCTCAATGAGCATGGTAATCGACTTAAGAAAATCAGAGAATGAACTCGTACATCTCGACACAGCAGGACAATCAATTCACATATGCTCAAGCAAGAATTTCGTACCGTGTGCTCGGACACCAACAAGGTAACTCTACAAAGATTAAAGTTAGCCATACATACCTTGAATCGGAATTCCCCTTTGATTCCTACCACAATTCACCGGACCTTCTAGCACCTTCAATCTAGTTCGCAATGTGGCGTAATTGAACTTAGAATTAGGAATAATGATCATGTATTGAACTCACTTGAGCATTCTATCAGACACTAGGTGTTCCTTTAGATTAAATGGACTCTTTTTAGTGAAAGATTACTCTAACCCATTTCCTTTTACTAGATTATGATTAGTTGGTTACATGCATGCAAGACTCCTACCCCCATCTTCATGAACTCACCTAACCATGTTTCATTTTAACAAAAATCTGGAAACTAAGGTTGATGGGGTGGAATGTAGTGAAGAAAATGGTGCCTTACTTGATCAATTCCAGGCCTGAGTAGCGATGGAGGAACAATTTGATGAAGTTGGAACTCTCTCTCTGTAGAACCCACTCTCTCCTCTCTCTAATTTATCAGAAATGAGCTTAAAATGAAAGGGGTGGGTGTTTTAATGTACTGGGGGTCGGGTATACAATTAGAAATTTAACAGTCCCGAAGCAGAAATGCGGGCAGGAATGCGATCACATTCCTGCTATACGGTCCGCATTCTTGTCGCATAAATCTCCCTCAAATCGGCCAAAAAGAAAAGTAGATTGCCCAGGTATGTGACTACTATGCGGTCCGCATACCTGTTATGCGATCGCATAGGGCGTCGGATAACTCCCTTCGCAAAAGTCAAGGTGCAAGAATGCGACAACTATGTGGCTCGCATTCGTGAAATGCGACACATTCTAGGCCACATAGCTGTACTCAAAATGGACAGAAAACTGTCCAGGTATGCGACCACTATGCGGTCCGCATACCTGATCTGCGATCGCATAGTGAACCGCAGACCTGCGCAAATCTGGAAAATTATATCTTTTAAGTCCCGGGGTACTTTTTACTCAAAAAGGGTCCGTTTTAAGAATTTCTATAGTTATAACAACACGAGGACCTATTTGAGCATCATTTTTAGCCATAAAATTTTACGGGTCTTTACATTCTCCCCCACTTAAAATCATTCGTCCTCGAATGAGGATCGGGGAATCACTAGAGTAGGAAAAACACAAAATAAACCTACCCCCAAATTTTTACTAACTCCGATATTTTCTGAAAACTTCGCCAGAGTTTCATTTGTAATTAGGCGTATATACCTGTCAGAGAGCCCCCAAAACACATTTTAACCAATTCCACATATTTTAGTTACTCTATCAACTTCCACACAATCCAGTCATTTCAACAAGCTACATATAATTCAATTACTTCCACAAGCCTCACATAGTTCGGTTAACTCCACAAACTTGCATATCATTTAACTATCACATGAATTGCACATAATTTACCTTACTTCAAGGAGTTGCACATTACCCAAATAATTACAACATACACAAATATGGCACAACTTGAGAAGTTACAATAGTAGGGCAACAAGGGTGGAAAATGGGGTGCTTTTGCACAAAATTTGACACAATATATAATTTCTTAGGAATGACAATTTTCAAACCATTACCGGACTTATTCAAACAAATGGGGATATTTCTCTTTCATTTCATTTTTCGCTTCCCACGTGGATTCTTCGATTTTTTGACTTCGCCATAACACTTTAACGGAAGCAATCTCTTTGTTCCTCAATCTGCGGACTTACCTATCAAGAACAACAACTGGAATCTCTTCATATGACAATCCTTCATTAATTTCAACAGTCTCAACCAGCACAATGGCGGATGGATCCCCAACCACCTGCTTCAACATGGACACATGAAACACTGGGTGCACTAATGACATCTCAGGGGGCAATTCCATCCTATAAGCCACCTGTCCTATCCTTTGAGCAATCCTATATGGCCCGACATACCTTGGGCTCAATTTCCCTTTCTTCCCAAACCGCATTACTCCCTTCATGGGAGACACCTTCAAGAATACCCAATCATCTACTTGAAACTCCAAATCTCTTCGACGAACGTTCGCATAGGATTTCTGGCGACTCTGAGCAGTCTTTATCCTTTCGTGAATGACTATAACTTTTTCCATAGCTTGGTGCACAAGATCCAGTCCTAGCAGTTCCACCTCACCAACCTCGAACCATCTAATCGAAGACCTACACCTCCTTCCGTACAATGCGTCAAATGGGGCCATCTGAGTACTAGCATGGAAACTGTTATTATAAGAAAATTCTATAAGCGGCAAATGATCATCCCAGCTACCCTTGAAATCTATTACACAAGCCCATAACATATCTTCAAGCGTCTGAATGGTCTGCCCTGCCTGCCCATCAGTCTGTGGGTGGAATGCTGTGCTGAGATTTACCTGCGTACCCAAACCTTGCTAAAATTTCTTCCAAAAGTTAGCTGTGAACTAGGCCCCTCGATCCGAGATAATAGACACTGGAGTGCCATGGAGCCTGACTATTTCTTTGGTATATAACTGAGCGTACTGTTCTGCAGTATCACTGGACTTTACTGGCAAGAAATGCACCGGCTTCGTGAGCTGATCCATTATTACCTAAACTGAGTCGAACCTATGTGGAGTGCGAGGTAACCCCACCACAAAGTCCATATTGATCATTTCCCATTTCCACATTGGTATTTCCATAAGCTATGCCAACCCACCGGACCTCTGATGCTCGGCCTTCACTTGCTGACAATTCGGAAATCTAGCCACAAAGTCTGCCACACCCCTCTTCATACCATTCCACAAATAAATCTCTTTGAGATCATGATACATCTTCGTAGAACCTGGGTGTACTGAATACCTGGAATTGTGAGCCTCTACCATTAACCTTTCCCGAAGATCATCTACGTCCGGAACACGTAGTCTCCCTTGGCACCGCAAAACACCGTCATCATTGCCGAGTGAAAATGCTGTAGTCTTAAGATTCGAATTTCCTCCCTCAACTTTACCAATGCTGGATCTCTGAATTTCTTTTCCTTGATTTCCGTTACAAGTTAAGATTCTGCTCCATTACGCACCACGACATCCCCTTCGTCTGAGGTCGAAAGACAGACCCCTAGACTAGCCAACTGATAAACCTCCCGAGCCAAAGGCCTCTGACCTGCTTCTAAATGAGCCAAGCTGCCCATGGATTTTCGACTAAGAGCGTTGGCTACCACATTCGCCTTTCCTGGATGGTACAAAATATTCATATCATAATCCTTGAGCAACTCTAACCACCTCCGCTGCCTTAAGTTCAACTCCTTTTGTTTGAATAAATACTGAAGACTCTTGTGGTCTGTGAACACATCCACATGGACCCCATAAAGATAATGCCGCCATATTTTCAATGCAAACACAACCGTCGCGAGTTCCAAATCATGCGTCGAATAATTCTTCTCGTGATTCTTGAGCTGTCTTAAAGCATACGCTATTACCTTACCACATTGCATCAACACACATCCCAAACCAACCCTTGAAGAATCACAATACACCACAAACCCTTCTGAACCTCCTGGCAAGGTCAACACCGGCGCCGTAGTCAATCTCAATTTCAATTCCTGAAAAGTCTTTTCACAAGCATTGGACCACTGGAACTTAACTGCCTTCTGCGTTAGCTTAGTCAATGGAGAGGCGAGGGTAGAATCCCTCCACAAATCTTCGATAATACCCAGCTAGAGCCAAGAAACTACGAATCTCTGTTGAGGTCATTGGCCTAGGCCAATCCTTTACTACTGCAATCTTTTGGGGATCAACCTGAATCCCTTCCCTGGAAACAACATGGCCCATAAAGATGACTGATGCTAGCCAAAACTCACATTTTGAAAACTTTGCATACATCTGGTGTTGATGAAGAGTCTACAAAACTTCCCTGAGGTGAGTAGCATGATCTTCTTGACTTTGCGAATAAACAAGTATATCGTCAATGAAGACAATCACAAAGGAGTCAAGAAACAGTTTGAAAACCCGATTCATAAGATCCATAAAAGCTGCTGGGGCGTTGGTTAGCCCAAAAGACATTACCAGAAATTCAAAGTACCCATACCGAGTCCTGAAGGCAGTCTTAGGAATATCCTTTTCCCTGATCTTTAACGGGTGATACCCGGACCGCAAATCAATCTTTGAGATGAATTTAGCACCTTGCAACTGGTCGAACAAATCATCTGTCCGAGGCAATAGGTATTTGTTTTTTATGGTGACCTTGTTGAGCTGCCGATAATCAATACACATCCGAAGCGATCCGTCTTTCTTTCTGACAAAATGAACCGGTGCGCCCCAAGGTGACACACTTGGCCATATGAAACCCCTTTCTAATAGATCTTTCAATTGCTCTTTTAATTCTCTCAATTTTGCTGGCACCATTCGGTAAGGTGGAATAGATATTGGCTGCGTATCTGGCAATACATCAATCCCGAAATTGATCTCTCTATCTGGTGGAATCCCAGGAAGCTCGTCTGGAAATACTTCAAGAAATTCATTCACAACCGGCATAGATTCGGGAGCAAGCACCCCTGAAGTGGTGTCCGCAACCCAGAACAAATGGTAGATGCACCCTTTTCTGATAATCTTAGAGGCTTTAAGGTAGGAAATAAATCTAACTCTTGGCACAACATTATTCCCATCCCACTCGATACCCGATTCATTAGGAAACTCGAGCCTCAAAATTCTGGTTCGACAGTCGAGTTTAGCATAGCACGAATAGAGCCAATCCATCCTCATAATTACATCAAAATATACCATTTCCAACTCAATAAGATCGGCCGTGGTATCCCGACCACGCACCGTGACAACACAATTCCTATAGACTCGCACGACCGTAATAGAATCACCAACTGGAGTCGACACAGATAACGACTCGTGAAGCTGTTTAGGTTCTATCCCAAAACTTGAAGCAATAAATGGAGTAACATATGACAAAGAAGAACCGGGATCAATAAGAGAATAAACATCATGTGACTGAATAGTCAGAATACATGTGATAACATCTGGGGAAGCCTCCACACTCTGGCGACCATCAAAGCATAGAACTGACTGGGCCCCCCTCGACCCCGTGTTCCACCCCTAACTGTACCGCGCCCTGTTGGAGCTGGAGGGCGTGCTGAAGATGTAGCGGCTGAAGAGCTGGATGGCTGACCAGTACCCCTACCCGCGCCCTGACTGGGTGCGCGGTAGTCTCGATGGATATGGCCTCTCTCTCCGCATCTATAGAACACAGATTTCCAAGTAACAAGGCTTAGAATAAGACATCCCACACTTAGGGTATAGGGCCCTCCGCTTCAGTTGGAACCTCCCACCTAAACAGCCCATCTGATAGAACCTTCTGCTATCTGAACCTGGTCCAAAACTACCCTGCTGATAACTATGCCCTGATGACGGGGCATTGGTTGAGGACTGAGCATAGGACTGGGATGGCACTGATGACCCTCTCCCAAGGGTTGATCTCCCACCTGCAACTGAACTCCCAGGGTTGACTGCTGACCGGGCCCTACTACCACACTCTCTCTCCATCCTTATCTTCAACTTCCGAGCCTCTGTGGCCTGGGCGAATCCCATGATCTTCCCATAATTCATATCCGAATGCCAGTCAGCTGTAGCAGCTTCATTAACAACCAAGGGACCAAGGCCCTGAACAAACCGTCGAACTCTGGCCTCCATAGTCAGCATCATGTGGATGGCATATTTGTACAGGCGCACGAACTCCATGTGGTACTCCCACAAACTCATGTTTCCCTGCTTAAGGACCTCGAACTCCACAGCACGGGCTGCTATAGTCTCGGCAGGCAAGAAATGATCCATGAAGGCATAAAAAAACTCATTCTACTTTGCCGGAGGGCTCCCCTCCCTACGGGAACTCTCCCACATCTCAAACCACGAATACACTGCTCCCTTTATCTGATAGGAAGCCAACTCAACCCCCTCTATATCTATAGCCTTCATAACTTGGAGAGTCTTGTACATTTCATCTATAAAATCTTGAGGATCTGCCTCTAGGTCGGTGCCTGTGAACTATGGAGGGGCTAACCGCAGAAACTGGTTGACCCTGGAACCTGAAGAATACCCTTGCTCGCTAGAGGATGCAGGGGAAGAATTTGATCTTTGGGTCTGGGAGGCCACTAGCTGAGTCAACATCTGAATAGCTCCCCTGAGGTCCCCATCAGAAATACCGGGACCGGAAGCTGGGACTGAGGAAGGATCAAAAACATCAGCAGGAGGGACAGTAGCACCCTCCGCTGGAGCAGGAATATGAATATCCTGGTCTGGGATGGAAGAGTCAGGCAGATTCAGGGTCGGGGAATCATTCTCACCCACACCATCAGATGAAGAATTCATGGCCACTCCTGGGGTGGCATTGGCCTCTGGGCCGAGTCGGGCTCTCTTCTTGGGTGCCATTTACTGAAAATTGGAACAACGCACGAGTTAGAGATAGATAACCTCACCTTTCACCACATCGCACGATACAAAGTAACAATGAAAGGGTATTTTCCTAAATGTCCATGCAGCCCCCTAATTATATATGTGGTCGACAACACATCGATAAGATGGGCTCTACTAGACACGGCTCCGAGACATCCTAGGACACTTTTAAAACCTTAGGCTCTGATACCAAGATTGTCACACCCCAAAACCGAGGGACGGGACCGACGCCCAACCGGATGATCCCAGTCAAGAGGACCTGGATTGCCTTTCCTGCCCAACGCGTTACCTTGTGTTTACAATATACAAATTTATAATGAACTAGCAAATGGAATCAAAGTATGAATTTACAACATAAGTCCACTTTCCTCTTTTAAAGCTTCATTATTTGATAATCCCAAAATATACAACTAAGCACAACATTTCCAACATGAGACCGCGGTTACGAATAGTTACAACCACTACCCAAATATATACAACCCACACAGTGTCTACGGAGCCTCTAAAGGTACGGAGAAGAGTATACATACTTGCCGACAACAAGGCCCCGACTATACATTTTACAACAAAAGCGAAAGAGAATTATATGGACTACACACGTCCCCGAGAGGAAGTGGGGCTCACCGGATCTACTGAAGATATGAAGGGGAAACACCACTATCGGTGGTCTGAGCTACCTGCTGCGGAACCACCTACATCCATATAAATGATGTAGCACCCCCGACAAAAGCGACGTTAGTACCATTGAATAGTACTAGCATGTATGAACAAAGTTTATTCCAAGTAGAATCACACAACATCAATTGGAAGACAGTCAGGGTAACCACACAAGTACCACACAGATATACAAAAAGTTACAAATGGAGATTCCACAGTCACTTATTTTCAATTATTCATCTATTGTGGCGCGTAACCCGATTCCATCGTACACTCTCATCTCACCCTTATTACCTCTCCACCCTTATTACTTCGTGTTGCGGTGTGTTACCCGATCCCACTGTACAGTCACATTTCACCCTTATTATATCTCCACCCATATTACTTCGTGTTGCGGTGCGCAACCCGATCCTACCGTACGTTCACATTTCATAGCAACAATAACCAACAATTATATCAGATGGATCTTCATCATCAAGAACATAAGTTCATATCAACCAACAACTATATGAAGTCAAAGCACAATAATCCTTACCAAACAGTAATTCACATATGTTGTTGCCATCATTATTTAACTCAATTAAATCAATCCGCAGTTTCTTTTCATCGTTTGCCACACTCGGCCATTAGAAATTTGATACCTTTCCACATTAGTGTACGTTAACCTTCTTTCATTTAGTAGCACATACTGCCATATTAACATATTCGAACATTTAACAAACCTTACACATGGTAGGATAAGCACAAACAATCACCCTTCATAAACTCAATTAGCATGGTAATCGACTTAAGAAAATTAGAGAATGAACTCGTACATCTCGACACAACAGGAAAATCAATTCACATATGCTCAAGAAAGAATTTCATACGGTGTGCTCAGACACCAACAAGGTAACTCTACAAAGATTATAGTTAGCCATACATACCTTGAATCGGAATTCCCCTTTAATTTCCTACCCACAATTCACCGGACCTTCTAGCACCTTCAATCTAGTTCGCATTGTGGAATAATTGAGCTTAGAATTAGGAATAATGATCATGTCTTGAACTCACTTGAGCATTCTATCAAACACTAGGTGTTCCTTTAGATTAAATGGCTTCTTTTTAGTGAAAGATTACTCTAACCCATTTCCTTTTACTAGATTATGACTAGTTGGTTACATGCATGCACGACTCCTACCCCCATCTTCATGAACTCACCTAACCATGTTTCATTTTAACAAAAATCTGGAAATTAAGGTTGATGGGGTGGAATATAGTGAAGAAAATGGTGCCCTACTTGATCAATTCCAGGCCTGAGTAGTGATGGAGGAACAATTTGATGAAGTTGGAACTCTCTTTCTGTAGAACCCACTCTCTTCTCTCTCTAATTTATCAAAAAATGAGCTTAAAGTGAAAGGGGTGGGTGTTTTAATGAACTGAGGGTCGGGTATAAAATTAGAAATTTAACAGTCCCGAAGACGAAATACGGTCAGGAATGCGATCGCATTCCTGCTATATGGTCCGCATTCCTGTCGCATAAATGGACCTCAAATGGGCCAAAAAGAAAAGTAGACTGCCCATGTATGTGACTATTATGCGGTCCGCATACCTGTTATGCGATTGCATAGTGCGTCACATATTTTCTACGCAAAACTCAAGGTGCAAGAATGTGATAACTATGCGGCCCGCATTCGTGCATTACGATCGCATTCTAGGCCGCATAGCTATCCTCAAAATTAAGAGCAAACTGTCCAGGTATGCAACCACTATGCAGTCCGCATACCTGATCTGTGATCGCATAGTGGACCGCAAACCTACGCAAATCTAGAAAGTTATATCTTTTAAGTTTCGGGGTACTTTTTACTCAAAAAGGGCCCGTTTTAAAAATATCAACAGTTATAACAACACGGGGACCTATTTGGGCATCATTTTTAGAAATAAAATTTTACGGGTCTTTACATACCGGTTCGGTCTGATCGGCCTCGGTAGAGCAACCCGGGGCGCTCTGATTAGGCGGAGTCACGTCGGAGCCCATTTTCTTTACAATGCTCCCCGACATCCGAGGACCAGCTGCCAGATCGGATAATGAAGGACCTTCGCCCTTCCTCTCTTGTGAAACCTCTCCCTCGAGGTTGGGGCCTCGAGCCCGGCAGGCTCAACAACCTCGGGAGGCCTCCTGGTTCGAGCCATCGATGTAGATCTTTCCTCTTCACACACGTTGCCATCCACAGATCGACCAATGAATATAAAGCCTTTGTCACTGGATGCATCCTCCCCATGCCCCCGGATGGGTCCTGCTTTACTATAAGTATCCTCCTCCTCCGAGGATCTTTTTCTCTTATTATCTTTTCCTGGCTTGGAAGTCGAAGGCCTTTCCTCCTCCTCGAAAGGGGATGGTCTCGCCTCAGAAAACTCGCTGATGCCTGCAACCAAGAAATTAGTGTACGTAAAGGAAATCACTCCTCGAGAGAAGGACTACATAACACATACCATGGTGCTTAGCCTCCCATTTACCTTTCGACAAGTCTCGCCACTTGCGCTCATCATAAGTCGAAGAGGCTGCCAGTTTGCGGGCCCTGCCTGTAATACCGGGGATCTCATTTGGCATCCACGGGATTGCTGCGGAGAAAGAAAGAAAACATTCTTACGGAGTCTACCTCCACCGAGAACAAAAATAATAAAGTACAGCATGTCACTTACGCTTGAAATTCCACAGGAAAGGGCAGGAACTCCGCAGGAATGATATCAACAGTCCTCACTCGAACAAACCGACTCATCCACCCTTGATCCCTGTCCTCATCATCACTGGCAATAAAGGGCTTGGTGGATCGGCGTCGTAGTGTAATTAGACCTCGATAATGCAAGGCCGATCCAATCTAATGAGGTGACTAAGAGTGAACTCGAGCTCAGCCTTTTCGGCGAAAATCCTCATTATCAGCACGATCTGCCATAAAGACGGATGAATCTGAGCTAAAGTAACTCGATATCTTTGACAGAACTCAAGCACGAGTCGGTCGAGAGGACCTAACGTAAAAGGGTACGTATACACGTTCAAAACCCCCTCTACATGGGCCATAATATCTTCTTCCCGGGAGGGTACCTGCAACATCACCTTTTCTCCCCATCCGTAGTCTCTCCTCACATCTTCGAGGTGTCTCTATTCTATTGATCGAATAACCCTCGATGCATGTTCTCGATGGCCCGAAATGTTCAGAGGTTTCTGTATTGTAATGTCTTTCGTCGAGACAAAACAGTTCGAGATTAGCTCGCCAAACACCGGCGGCGTACCACTGGCCCGACGGGAAGCAGAGGAGGGACTTCCTTCTTTCTGATGAGAGGATGTATACATAGTAGCCATAAATCCTTCAAAGCAAGGGAGGGAGGTGAAAGCTCCGGCGAAAGCTTCAAACTGATATGGTAGAAGAACTGGTGCAAGAAAGAATTATATAGAGAAAGATAATTGCGCAAAGCAGTAAAACTCCTAATGCAAGAGAAAGCAAGTATATATAAGAAGAGCAGCGACTATTCATTAACTTTGATAGCCAATCAGCTCTGACGAGGAAATTATGACTTTTGGAGAAATGTGCCAATGGGGCAACTTCGGTCACTTCACAGTCATGTCATAAGAATGATGTCACCACACAGTGTTCGAGGGATCGAGAAGTCAAATCGATACATTACCAAACCGA
The DNA here is from genome assembly GCA_005239525.1 of Nicotiana knightiana. NCBI lineage: Eukaryota > Viridiplantae > Streptophyta > Magnoliopsida > Solanales > Solanaceae > Nicotiana > Nicotiana knightiana. The sequence goes on along the minus strand of ML374680.1, from coordinate 166,780 downwards.
CCTAGGGAAAGCATGTGTTAGAAATTAGAGCAGCCCAATCTCAAGGGTCCCTGCTACTCCAAGATCGACCTCGAAGGAGTTAAATTAATGTTCGAGCTCAAATTTTGCATAAACACTAAAAGGCAAAACTTTGAAGACATTGAACGAGAAAACCCTTTGCATACCAAAAATATATTTACAAAGGTGCATTTACAAAACTCCCACGTGGAGCCCACATAAAAAAGAAGAAGTAAGAAGAACAAAAGTGGCCTGGTCTTCATCGTCGCTGCTCCCCGAGCCACTTGACGAGCCCTCATCCGAAGTGGTCGGAGCTGCCGAATCCTATTCCAAGGCTTTCGCTTCTTCGATCTCGGCAGAGTGGTCGAAACCCTTGGCGTGCACTTCCTCGAAGGCCTGCTTCTCAACATCTAATTGAGCACGACCAAGGGCACCTGAGCTCAGCTGCTTCAGAGATATCTCTGGCTCGAGCATTCGTTGCGGCCGCATCTTCCCAATATGAGATCAAGAGTGCGTCGGCTTCAGACTTGGCCGTGGAGAGCGCGGCAGCCGATTCAACATGAAATGCCTTATACTTGTCAGCCTCCTCTCTAGCAACTTGAAGTAGACACTTAGTCGAGGCCAGCTTCTCCCGAAGAGTATCCCTTTCCGAGGCCATGCTATCCTTGTGCCGCTTCAGCTCGAGGATCTTGGCATCTTTGGCCATAATCTCTTCCAAAAGCTGCCCCGCTAAGGCATCCTTTCGCTCAATCTGCAGGAGCCGAATCAGGTACTAAACACCAAGTTATAATAACAAAGGGAAAAGCTCATGAATACAAAACTACCTATTCGGCAAAGTTGGCCCGTTCGTGGAGCGCTTTGTCCAACCCTGCTTGGAGGCTGCTCAAATCCTCTTCCTTTTGGGAGAATAGAGTCTTTAGCTCATTCAACTCCGATGTGAGTTTCTCGGACTCCTCCTCACGATGTGTTAGTTTGTCTCATAGCTTGGAAAAATCCTGGTCGTACAACATCGTGACCTGCAACACAAAGGGAAGAAGTTAGAAAAACAAAAACCAAAGTTCGAAGCATAAGTATTATGTCAAGAAAATACCCATTTTTGGAGTTTCGTAGACTCGTCGAGAATAATTGGGGCGTCGAGATCAAGCTCCTCTTCAACACCGGCGAAACAATCTCTAAATCTATCGTTCTCTCCCTAGGATACCCCCACATCGGGAGTCCCCCTGTTCTGGGCATCCCGTATTTGCCCTGGAGAAAATGACGGGCCCAATGGAATATCTCATATGGCATCAACCTCTATCAGGGCTTCCTCTTGCCCTCGAAGGGTCTCAGAGCTGGGTCCTCCGAATTCGCAAACCAAGTACTCATCAACACAAGTTGTATCCTGTTCAATGGTCAGCTTGGGGACTGCATTCAAACCCTTCTTGAGGGTTTCCTCGGTTCGAGGTGGGACCGCATCGGCCACCTCTGACTCGACAATCTTATTCCCAACAACCTTCGAAGCGTTAGTGCTTCATTTTGCCTTAAGTACCAGTGGGAAATCATCATCGTCTTTTTCTTCAGCACGAAGATTCTCAGTAGCTGCTGGAGTTAGGACCGTTGCATCAGCCCTAGGCTTTCGAGCCTTAGCCCTCTTTGGTTTCGGGGACTCCGCCGACGTCTCTTTCTTTCTCTTTTTACCTGTGGAAGGTTTTTGGGTCTCCTCTTTGCCAGGAGGAGGCGATCTCCTTGAAACATCTTCCTCGAGGCCAGCACAAGCAAAAAATATCAAACATACCACCAAGAAATCTATTTATGAAGAATTTGGAAGTGACAGTGGTGAGGGCGTACCATGATTTTTGGCCTCCCATCGAGTTTTGGCCAAGTCACGCCAAACGCTCTTGTCATATGAGGAGGTGGAGTCTAAGAGTTTAACCTAGCCCGGGAGGTCCTTGACCGCACCGGGGAACCACACGGTGTGGCTATAAAACCAAAAGGGAATCAATTTAAAAAAGAAAGGAATTAATTCAAAAAGGGAAAAAGGGCATTCGGATGATAAAACATTCTCAGGGTAATGACACTTATGTCTCATATTCCATTCCTCAGGGAATGGAATCTTCTCGGCAGGGATGAGGTCTAAAGTCCTGACTCGAACGAAGCAGCTCATCCACCCCTGATCTTTATCTTCATCGATGCTGGAAAAAAATGCTTTGGTAGAGAGATGCTGCAGTTTGACTAGGCCCCCTCGATAGAGACGAGGGCTATAAAATCTAATTAGATGATCGAGGGTGAAAGGCATCCCCTCGACCATGTTAGAGAAATATCTAATCAAATAGATGATTCTCCAAAAAGAAGGATAAATTTGACCAAGCGTCACTTGATATTGTCGAAAAAAATCGAGGATCACCGGGTCTATTGGGGGGGGGGGGGGAAGAATCTACGGGACCTAAGGTGAAAGGATACGTATACACGCTGAGGCAACCATCTTTGTGCGTAGTTATATCCTCTTCTGGTGAAGGGATTTCCACTTGTACCGCCTCCCCCTAGCGGTAATCTATTTTTACCTTCTTCACATCGGTCACTGGACCAATGTACCGATACATGCGCTCACATCAGCCCGGTACCGAAGAGGGTTTATCAATTTTAAAATCGAAGGATGTCTCGAGAGGCCCAGTAATACACTCCTCAATACGGGGAGGTGCTGTTGTTTTGCTCTTGGACGAGCGTGACGAGGAAGGGGCTTCCTCTCTTTGAGGGACCGTCTTAGATGTTTTTTCCATGGTTGTGATAAAATTTCAAAGCTAAAAGAGAGAGCTGATGGAGAGATGAACGCAGAAAGTGGGTGAAAATGGACTGATGTTCATGAAGATGAAGATTTTAAGATGCTGTAAAAATGTTAAAGGCAAAGAAGCGAAGTATTTATAGAATTCATCTAAGCATATTAGAGGAGTTGAAAAGGAGACCAATGGCGGTTCATGGGATTTTCGAGAACTATGTTGACAATGATCATTTAATGATCTCACGTGGCTAACGTCACAACGAGGATATTAGAGAGGCAGGAATTCAGGATCGTTTCTTACATTTCATTCTAAGAAATGTGGGGAATATCTGTATATGACCAAAATCGGGGAGCCCAATTTTTAGGGTGCTATGACATTCCATGCCCGGCCCCGAGAAGCTCGAAGTAGAATTCAAAGTTTGACCACGAGGTGCATTCCTCGAGGGAGCATATCAAAGGTTCACTGTGGTCAACCTCAGAGCAGTACAAATCGATGATCGTCATGGAAAGGCATGAAATTCTCAAGGACGCGTGGCTAGAGCTGATCATGTTTGGAAATATAGTAAAAGTCCGTACTGAGCCATTATACAGCTGTACCAATAGCAGTTACTTGTCATGATTAGACGTGTACTATGTTGGGATTCCCCCTCCTATATAAAGGGGGCCCTTGTCATTTTGTAAGAGGGATGAATATTCAATACCACAGAATCTGTTTTTCTTATCTAAGTGTTCTCAACAATTATTCCACTGATTTATTGTTTTTCATTTATTGTGTTTATTTATTGTTCTTCATTTATTGCTCGTTATTGGCCTCAAAAGGCTATCCCCGAGATTCTCAATATTATTGTTTCTCCATCGACTGCTTATTACTAAGCGTCTTCGTTCGACCTCGAGGCGCAATTTCAGTTAGCTTGAGGTCCAGCCTTGTGACTATTTTGGTTTGCATATCTTACCCCTCTGGCTCACACTTAGCATTTGCTATCTAATAACTAGTATTAAGATAAATCACGTAGTTTTAGAATCACAAATCAAATATAATTGTCAATATCGTTTTCAAGGTAAACACATAGGTTTGTACTTTTTAACTCATTTTCTTCCATTTCTATCATCACCCATTAAATTCCTAGCCCTAGTCTTTGTTCTTTCATGGTAGAAAACTAGGGATTTAAGAAGAATTGGGGTTTTTCAGCAAATTGGGGATTTGGACCTCAATTTGGGGTCGGATTCCGAAACTAATAACATAATCGGGCTCAGGGGTGAACGGATTTTGGTCCGAACCTCGAGTTTTGACCTAGCAAGCTCGAGATCGATTTTTGACTTTTTGGGGGAAAGTTTGGGAAATCTAAATTTATGCATTGTAATTGATTCCTTTAGCAATATTTGATGTTATTAAGTTAGTTGTGACTAGATACGAGTGGTTTGGAGGTGGATCATAGAGGAAAAACATTAATTGAGAATTGAATGGCCCGTGGAGCGAGGTAAGTGTTGTGCCTAACTTTGACTTGAGGGATTAGGAACCCTTGTCTTAATTGATCTATGAAAATCATGTGAGCGGTGTATATGTGAGGTGACGACTACTTATCCGCCGCCAATTTACCTGTTTTGTCTACTTCTTTCAAGTTCTTCTTATATAGTTTCTTTCCCTGCCTTAGTTTTTACATGCCTACTTGTATTTTTATGCCTAATTACTACTTGTTAGATAGTGTTTTTCTTGTTGAAGGTATTTGTTATCCCGTAGCTTCATTGTCTCCTATTACTTGCTTAAGCTGTTCTTATTGGTGTTTTAATGATATTCTTGATTGGTCTCGTTGAATAGTATTACCTATATAACGTTTTATTGAGTATAAGCTTTCCATATTCCCTGTCCTGAAGTTTAAGTTTTGAGAAGGGTCTTGTGTTAAATTGTGAAATTGCTATACTTCCTGTGTAATTGATATGAATATGGTGGGATCGCGTTGCACGCCGCAACATGTAGAATAATGGTGATATACTCAGGAGGAATAAGGGTGAATTGATATTATACGGTAGGATCTGGTTGCACGCCGCAAAATGTGTAATAAGGGTGGAATGTGGTGAAATAAGGGTGAACTGTGATTGTGATTATTATGATATGGTGGGATCGGGTTGCGCGCCACAACAATTTATATTTTTATGTTCTTTCTTTGACTGTGTTAGCTGTACGATAGTCTTGAATTGCACTTAAGGATTGGTAATAGCTGAGCACTAATGAAACATGCTGGGTACTGTATTTATTTCTTGCAAGTTACTATTTTTACTTTATTCTACCTTCTTTTATGCCTTTATTATTCACTGTATGCAGATTATATTGTGAGTGTCCCGTCGTAGCCTCGTCACTTTTTCATCGAGGTTAGGCTCATCACTTACCATTACATAGGGTCGGTTGTACTGATACTGTATTTTGCACTTCTTGTGCAGATTTTTGAGCAGGTAGTTGGCTGACCGAGAGGTTGGTTGTAGACTTCACAGCTAGGATACCCAAGGTAGTCCTGTTGGTGTCCGCAGGCCCTAGCGTCCCCTTCTATACTCACATACTTATTGTTTTACTTTATTTCATAAATAGTTTTACTTTCTTTCGAAAAAATATTTGTAAAAAAGTCTTAATATGTTCGTGAATTGTGACTCTAGATTCTGGATAGAAATAACATGTAATTAAAGTTGTTATTTATATAACTTCATGTTTATTTTGGTTTAATTTAGCTTCTTTACTGATAATAACTAAAAATATAAAGAATTGGCTAAATAATCTCTAACATTGGCTTGCCTGAAACGTGTGATGTTAGCCACCATCACAGTCTCAAAGGTGGGAATTTTGGTTCATGACATGTGGTCCGCAAACCTGTTCTGCGGTTGCATAATGCGCCGTAGAACCTCCCTCCGAAAAATTTCCAAGTTGGATATGCGATCAATGTGAGTCCCGCAAAATCATTTTTACGGTCGCATAATGGGCTGCGAAATGGCATAAAAAATGGCCCAAAATGACTGCCTCACTCTACGACCATTTTGCCGCACGCAGAGTGATTCCACGGCCGCATAATGGACCGTAGAATTACCCTTTCCTGCAAAACATTTTCCCTCAAGTTCCCAGTTCACTCTACAACCCAAAAATCCGTACTGCGGCGTGCAAGCTCACCGCGAAGAATCTCTACTATCATCAACACATACGCCTACCTCGGCACCATGAAAGCCTGGGTTTTCGAAAAATAATTCTACGGGGCGTTACATTATGGAGGTTTTGAGAGCATACGAGGCAACATTTGCACAAATCATCAACAAATCTAAATCAACTATTTATATACATCATTCCACCAGTTTAAAGGTTATAAACAAGGTGGAAAGGATCACTGCTATAGGGAGGCAAGATTTTCGTATTACGTATCTTGGTTGCCCTATTTTCATACTAGAAAGAAGATGGAGTACTATCAAGTGCTCATAGGTACTTGACAAGTTGAAAGCTTGGAAGGGCGAAATGCTATCTATTGGAGGTAGGGTTATGCTACATATCATGTGCTTCAAAGGATGCTAATTCACTTACTATATACAGTTAATCATCCTAATTATGTTATTGAAAAGCTACACAAGATCTTTGCACAATTCTTTTGGTGTTGCTCAGTAGGAGGAAAGGGTAGGCATTGGGCTTCCTGGAAAATTCTATGTCTACCAATGGAGGAAGGAGGTGTAGGTTTTAGATCTTTACATGATGCTTCCAAAGCTTTATTTTGTAAGCTTTAGTGGAATTTAGAACCAAACCTGTACTTTGGAGCTCATTCATGAGTCAGAAATATTGCAAAAAATTGAATGACATGATTGTTCCTTGGAGAGATAGCTCGCATGTGTGGAGAAGAATTTTGGAATGTAGAGATTTGATAGAGCACCAAAACCTATGGCAACCTAAGATGGGATCCTCTTTGTTTTGGTTTGATAATTGGACAGAATTGGATGCCTTATACTTTGTTACACCTCCTGACTTCTATTACGATGAATCCATTCACAATGTGTATGATGTAGTGGAAGATGATACATGGAATAAAGATAGATTAAGGGAGATCTTACCTCAAGATTTGGCAGATCATATCTTGGAGAATACAAAGCCTCATGTGTTACATGGTCTACTTGACAAACCATACTAGAGTTTAGAGACAAAGGGGGAGTTTAGTGTCAAATCTGCCAGGGAATATCTCAGAAGGAGAAGGGACCCTAACATTGTCTACAAGAAATGTGGGTGAAAGGTTTTCCCTTCAAGATATCCTTCTTTATGTCGAAGGTGTGAAAAGGCAAATTGCCACTTGATGATACACTTAGAAGGTGGGGCTATTTTGTACCTTCTAGGTGTTGGTGTTGTTCAAGCCCAGAGGAGGAATCAATGAGCCATGTGTTTTTCAAGCCATACGCAACTACAGGGGTGTGGGCATACTTCTTCTCTTTTGCAGGATTATCTTTGGAGGGGATAAACTTGCACCAAGAAGTGGTGAAGTGCTGGACAGTACATGTAATCCCAAGACTTAAGCTAATTTTTCAAGCCTTATCTTGCATCATTATATGGGAGTTATGGAAGATATGAAATAATTATAAGCATGGGGATATTGTGACTATTATTAGAGTTATCTATCAAATATCCTCTACCATCCAATCTCTAGTCAAAGTTAGGAAACCTGGGATACAACATGTGCCACATAGATGGTCAGATTTGTTGAATATGATGGAGAACTACACTCCTAAACTGAAGGTTCACAAGGTGTTGTGGGAGTTGCCTAAGCCTGGAATGATTAAAATTAACACTGATGGGGCCTCAAGGGGAAATCTAGGTATGGAGCTCAATTGGTTTTTGCATACGTGATGCTACTGGAGATGTGATCTATGTGTTTGGTAAGGAGATTCAGGAGACAACAAATACAGCGGCCGAGGCAATGGCACTACTAAAGGCTCTAAGGTACTGTGAGTTACATCACCTCAATTACATATGGTTACAAATAGATTCAATAATGCTTAACAATGTAATCGAGGGATGCTGGAAACCTTCTTGTATAATTGCTGATCATGTGGAGGAAATAAGGATGCTTATGGAGAGATGCAATGCAAGGCTTACACACATATTTAGAGAAAGAAATAAAATGGCAGATTATTTGGCTAATTATGCTCTTGTCAATGGCGCTATGGAACATGATGGTTTCATGTAATTGGATATACAAGGTTGAAGGATAGTGAATGATGATAAACTACAATGCCCATGCTTGAGAATAAGAGTGGCCAGAAGTTAGGGGTTGAGGAGAAGGAGAGCATAAAGTTGGTGGAGGATCATAGGGACAGTACATATGGCAATCTTGTTCTAGTCTTTATGAGGAAAACATGATGGTTGTTTATTCTAACATAGTTTTCTTTTTGCAGAAAATGTTACTGTATCCATGCCTTATATCTTGAATTACCTTCACTTGGTGGTATTACTACTTGGTACTCATTCCAGTGGAGGGGAAACAAGAATAAGCATTGAAGCTAGGGAACAAGAAGGTAAACTAGGTCTTGGAATCAATGCTTTGTGGCTTGAACTTCAAGTTATCTCCAGCCCTAGTCAGGAACACATGAAATGGAGCTCCAAAAGAAGTACCAAATCAAGATGGAAGAAAGTAATACCTGAATAACTTTCAACACTGCCCAGTTTGGCTATACACTTAGACAAGCGTATGAAAAGCAGTTGCTGGATACAAATTGGGTGTAACCAATACTTTTTTGACTTGTTTTGTCTATGGTATTGACAACACCAAGAAGCTAACCTGGAGTGGGATCACCCGCATCAATCAACCAAGGACTAGATGTGTCAAAATAGGACACTACTTTTTATTCGAAATGCATGTACACTGGACTTACCAGGGGAGAATTACCAGTTACATCTGCACTTGGGGACATCATACCTTTGTGTATATGCTGGGACATCAAGGCTACAAGCAAGTATCAGCTCCGTAATATGGAGGACAACTACTACACGTAACAGGAGTGTCATGCAAAAACCTTCATGTGCGTGTGACTACAGGGTGCCAAGTTTGCTAATATTGTTTTGTACTACCTATATACAACATGGAGGACATATTGATCGAGGTTTTTTGAGCTACTCAACACTACGACTTTGTATAATGCTGGAGCAGGAATATGCTTACACTAAGGGAGGAATGTTGCCCATGATGCTTTACTGGGCAGTATGGATAGTTCATGCATCCATTGCTTCATAGGGCTAGTTTTCACTCACGAGTATTACTACACAAGTAGATCTCTTTTCCAGCCTTCTATTAGTTCAAAATGTACTACCATAGTTGAGTATCTTTTTCTCAACTTTTGTGTTAGTGGCTATGTAATCATCAAAATTTTATTAGCTATACTTTGTAAGACAGGTAGTAGTGTGCAAATTAGGACTTTCTTCGTGGAGAGGTGTCATGACCCAAAATTTCACCTTAAGGATCATGATTGCACCTAGTCCCTAGGATTAGGTAAGCCTAACACATGCTGAAAATCAATAGAATTTAACCAGCCAATATACCACATTAACTTATAACTCGAATAACATAGCTGAATCGAACATCAGTCATACAACTCCAAAATCAGTAGTACAGAGCCAAAAGTTCTACTGAGTTCACAAGAAATATCCAAATACAATATTGTTCTCGAATGAAAATAAACAATAGAAATGAAAGACAATAGAAGGTGATTCTGAGTCTGCGAACGCAATGGCAGGTATACCTTGAAATCTCCACAGCTAATCACAAGCAGCTAACTAATGTCCGACACGCTATGAGGTACCTAGATCTGCAAAAAAATGTGTAAAAGCATAGTATTAGTACACCACAACGGAACCCAGAAAGTATCAAACCTCGATGGAATAATGACGATGTTCAAGTCAAGACACCTGCTAGCAAAGCAAAGTAAGTAATGTGTGCAGAATATCAATATAAAACTAACAATGAAAAAGTAAAGTAAATAAATGGCAATGAATGGTAATCATGTGATAAACATACAAGCGAAAACAATTAAGGGAAACAATGATAGTTTAAATCATCAAATTGTTCCTCCATAGGAATTACAATAAGAATCACCCCGAGTTACCACACCTCAACTACCTTTCACCCTCAAAATTCATCTAGTCATGATGACCCACTAGGTAAGCCAATTAACATTCAACACAACTCAAAAGAGAATAATACGATTCAATGAATAAAATAACTTAACTTCTATACAAATTCTCAAGGATTTATAGTACAAGACATGAGCCACTAAGACTTAGATTTACAAAACTGGTATGAAAATGTAACGACCCGACGGGTCGTTTTGTGTATTGCAGCCTCGTTTCCCTATTTTCTGCTTCTTCTATGTTTATTTGTGGTTACATGACTTTTTGGGGTTGTTGGTTTGGTTCCGGGAATGTATCGTAGTGAATTGGGACACTTAGTCCCAAAGTTGGAAGAGTTGACTAGAATTTGACATTCGTATGGTGATTTTGGACTTAGGCTTATGTCCGAATATTGATTTGGAGGTTCATATGTTTGTTTGAGGCTTTTTGGTGAAAGATGAAAAGTTGAAGGTTTGGAAGGTTGAGAGGTTTGACTGAGAGTTGACTTTGTTGATGTCGGGTTCGGATTTAGGTTTTGGATGTTGGAATAGGCCCATTGTGTTCGAAGTTATTTTGGTATGGTTCGACATTAGCTTTAGAAGTTGGAAGTTCATTAGTTTCATTAGGCTTGAATCGATGTGCGATTCATGGTTTTGGTATTGTTTCGTGTGATTTGAGGCTTCAAGTAAGTTCGTATTGTGTTTTAGGACTTGTTGGCATGTTTAGACAGGGTCCCAGGGGCCCCGGGTATGAATCGGATTGAGCTCGGAGTCATTTTTGGTTGCTGATTTTTGTGCTTCTAGTTTCCTTCTTTGGGATTGCGAAGAATGGGTTGCGATCTCGTAGAGTCTTTGCTGGAAGGTAAGTTTTTTCTCTTTGCATTCAGAAGAGAAGGATGCGTTTGTGAAGCCTTAGAGTGTTGTTCATCGTAAATGCACGTGTGGGTCTGTGGTCGCGTAGAAGGAAGGTGCGGCTGTGTGGTGACACGCATTGTTCTCCGCGGTCACGGGGTATGGTCCGCGATCGGGTCGTTGTGGGGCAATTTCTCATCGCATTCGCGACAGTCGCCTCATGTTCGCGTAAGAGGTTTGGCAGCTGGTGAACTTTTTTCTTCGCGATCACGAAAGTAAACACCTGGGAGAATGTTTAAATCCCATTTTGAGGGTTAGAGTTATTATATCACATTTTGAGTTGAAGAGCTTGGTTTTGGGAGATTTTGGAGGGGATTTTCAAGATTCTGATTGCGGTAAGTGTTTTTTACTCAGATATGTTCTTATTTCATGCTTCCATATTTATTTTTGAATTTATAGTGAATTAAGGTGAAGAAATGGGGGATTTTAGTAAAACCTTTCTCAAGTGAAAATCAAGGATTTGAAGGTCGAATCGAGGTAGGAATTGGAAGAAATTGGTATGGTTGAACTCGTTATTGAATGGGTGTTCAAATTTTGTGAGTTTGACCAGGTTTTGGGTTGCGGGCATAGGGGTTGACTTTTTTATTTTGATAAAGATCGAATCTTTATTGTTTGAAGTTGTTTCCTATTGCATTATTTGTTGATATTGAGTTGTTTGTGACTATATTCGAGTCGTTTGGAGGCCAATACGCGTGAGAAGGGCTTGTTGGAGTATTGACTTTCGTGTTTTAAAGTAAGTAAAATTTTTATATAGCTATCCAACCACTCACTAAACCATCAACCCCACTCCTATGGACACTACCAGACATGTAAGCCCAAAAGCACATACTCACACCACGAAAATCACCGAGCCCCAAGCTGCAGTCTGAACCTTGCCTCAAGCTCTAGACTTGCCTAACTACACAACAGAGAGAACACATCTTGCACCTCATCCATGATATCACAAGCCATTGATGCACAGCTACGCTCAACATAAGATACGAGTGAGTGGAAGGAATTAAAAGAGATACGCTTCAAGCTGAATCAATGACGCACAATAAGGGAAGAAAGATGGGAACTTTATCCTAGATGCCATGTAGATTCTCGAAGATTGGTATGGACGTTATCATACTGATCTGCAAGACTCTACTAGACACTTGCTCATGACTCGTAGAACCTATGAACCTAGAACCTGAAACCAACTTGTCATGCCCCAATATCCATTTAGTCGTGATGACACCTAACCCAACATGCTAGGCAAACCAAATAGCATTCATCACAACTCAAAAGAGAGTAATAAGAGTAAATGAGTAAAATAACTGAACCTCTATACAAACTCCTAAGGATTGGTAGGACAATTCATGAGCCACTAAGAATTAGATTTACAAAGCTTTTATGAAAATAAATACAACATTTGTTTGAAATATAAACAAACAGATTACAAATCTAAAACTACCAAGGACAAGGCGTAGAGATATTTGGAAAGCAGGTACAACTTCAATGTCAGCTTTCGCCATGAACAACAACATCAGCTCCAAAATCCTCACGCAAGATGCAGAAGTTAGTATGATTACAACCGACCCCATGTACTCAATAAGTAACAAATCTAACCTTAGGTTGAAAGCAGTGGCAAGCTCGGAAGTTGGTCAAAGTCCAACACTAGTAGCAAAAAACAATTCATAAGAATATAATGAAGACATAAAGGTAAATAACTTAAGAGATATTATGCACAACTGATAAATAGTTACGGGAAAATAGACATACTTTTCAAGTATAACAAATCAAAGTCCAAATCTTACCACATAAAATCAAATTTTACATGAGTTTATCAAAATAACTGTGTTTTTCCAACTCCCAACATTAGATAAGACTTTTTCATATACCAATTAACATGAAGAAAGTACATCTTTATGCCTACATGTCAAGCCATCAAATGTCATATACCGTCTAGCATGAGGAAAATACACACACACACACACACACACACACACACACACACACACACACACACACACACACATATATATATATATATATATATATTCCTACATGTCAAGTATTCAAATGTCATATTACCGTCTAGCATGAGAAAAATAGATATATATGCCTACATGTAAAATATACACGTAAATTCAATGTCATCACAGTGAAACCATCAAGAATAACCACACTTAGCACACTCACGGCGCATGGCATAGGGCCCCTCATTATCACGCATAGCTACATACAACATTGTACGGTGTATGGCATAAATTCCCCTCAGCAAAGCATGTGTGTGTGTGTGTGTGTGTGTGTATCACTCTGCTTCCGCTCACTACTGTCATATCAGACCCGAAGGGACAGATCCTACCCAAGCGCTAATCAAAAGCAATTATGGTCTGTTGCAATGTGCAACCCGATCCAAAATATAAACCATAGCCAATATGGCATGTTGCGCTGTGCAACCTGATCCAATAATTACTCTCCATGCGGCACTACGACCCACATTAGTCAACAACCTCGTAAGTCTCAAAGGCTCATAACCTCATAGAACCCCGCCCAAATAGTATCACATATGAAAAAACAACATGTGATTCTTTAACGCGTAGAATGTAGAGACAAGGATAGGATATGTAACTGAGGAATCATGACTAAGTATATAATTACAGTTAAGGCAAACAACGCAAAACAGCAAGAATATCCCATTATATCTCAACCAAGTAAGAACATAGTCTAAACATGACTTCAAACATGAATCATAACTCAAATAATCAAATGAGTAGGAAAAAAACAGATATAACAAAGCATGATAGAAAAAAAGTCCGACAATAGTCTAAAGTCAACTCCGAAATACTCCGGTGCATGCACTCACGCTCATCACCTAGCATGTGTGTCACCCCAACTCATCTCATATAACATAGTTCCTAGGGTTAATTACCCTCAAATCCAAGTTTAAATACCTTACGTACCTCAAAAAAACCAAATATACTGAGAATGCCAAAATATACTATAGAAATACCATCCCATGCGAATCAACATTCGAACGACTCGAAACTAACCAAAAGCAACTCAAAAACATGAAATAATTCCATAGGAAACAAACCCAAAAGGTTAAATCTTTAATCAAATACTCAAAGTAAACCTGGGATATCACTCTAGAACGTGTCAAAACTGACAAATTCCTACAACACATTCAAATACGAGTCCAACCATACCAATTTCACTCAAATTCGACCCCAAATCGATGTTCAAATTTCAAATATTCACTTTAGAAAAGTGTATACAAAAACCTCCCAATTTCTCTTTTAGGTTCGTTAATCAAATTCAAAAATAAAAGATAGAATCATGTAAATAATCAAATCCGAGTCAAGAATACTTACTTCAATCCAAATCCAACTTCAAATCGACCTCTAAATCCATAAATTTCATCCCCTTAAGTGTAAGGGATAAAACCAACAAATCTCCAATCAAAATATTGACTATTTCATAGTTGGACGAGTGTAATCATGTTAAAATACAAATTTTGAGATTAGATATTGACTACCATGAAACAATGAGAAGAACGCCACAAAAATCACCTTAAACGGAGCTCTAAAACTCAACATATGTTCAAAATACTAAATGAACGCATTCTGATTCTTTTTAATACACAGGGATTCCGATTCTACGCCCAATAATCCGCACCTGCGGTTTGATAGCTGTAATCTCCCCATTGCGGACAATTTTTCGCACCTGTGGGGTCATAGATGCGGACCCAACTTCGCATCTGCGCGGTCGTAGGTGCTAATCAACTATCTTCTTTGATACTAAAATGGGCATAACTCCGTCATACGATGTCTTAATTGGATGACTCTTTTTACTATGGCTCCGTAATTATGATACATACCTTATACTTATCTCAAAGAAATGAAACCGAAAAATCAATTATGAGCGTGACATTACCCAAACCTATTTGAAACTCCCCCGAGCCCCTCGGGACTAATAAGTCCCAAAACATAACATGGACCTGCTCGAGGCCTCAAATCCCACATAACAACATCAAACCCACGAATTGTACCTCAAATAAAACTTAATGAACTTTTAAACTTTCAATTTCCAAAACTCGTGCCGAACCACGTTAAATCAACTCGGAATGACCTCAAATTTTACACACAAGTTTCAAATAACATAACAAACCTATTCTAACTCTCGGAACAACAATCCTAACCTGATATCACGAAAGTCAACTTTTGGTCAAACTTATGAACATTCCAAACCTTCAAATTGCTAATTTCACCAAAGAGTGCTGAAACCTTCTACAAACATGCAAATGCAAATTCGGAAATACGACCAAGTTCAAAATCACCATCCTAACCTAACGGGACCATAAAAACTGCGATCTGAAGTTAATTAAATAAAAGTCACTCTTCCTGTCACCACCCAAAATGCAACTAGTCATGATGGAAACTAACCCAACCCGCTAAGTAAGACAATTAGCAACAATCCAATTCAATGAGATTTACTGAGAAAATAAATGATGAAATAATTGAACTTTTATACACTTCCCAAGGACTGGTAGTACAAATCATGAGCTTCTAAGATTTAGAGTTTACAAATCTGGTATGAAATAAATACATCATCTGTTTGAAATATACATGAACATATTAATAATTCTAAAGATACCAAGAACAAGAGGAATCTATGACCGGAACGCAAGTACATCTTCAATGCCAGCTCCCATCATAAACAACAATATCAACATAAAAAATCTGAATGCAAGGTGCAGAAGTGTAGTATGAGTACAACCAAATCCATGCACTTAATAAGTAACAAACCTAACCTTAAGTTGAAAGTAGTGACGAGCTTGGGAAAAGGTCAGAGTCCAACACCAACAGCCAGGAACAACTCATAACAATATAACTAAAGTAGTACAAGTAACAACTCAAAGATATAATGCTCATCTCGTTCACAGTTCCGGAAAAATAGGCATGCTTTTCAAGTATAACAGTAAAATCCAAATCTTTCACCGAAATCACCAAAATATGAGTAAATCTGAAAATTGTCAATGTGTATGTGCAGTCATGAATGTCACAATGTCGTACCGCATAAGGAAATTCATTGCAATGCCTACATGTCAAGTATGCATGCCAACTGTAATGAAACGTAGTGATAAAACTGTATGCATACTCTCGGAGTATCAATTCATTCAGTCCTCCCAGTCAGGCAGTCCTCATAGTCACTCAGTCCTCAAAGTCACTTAGTCCTCATAGTCACTGGACACTCGCACTCAGTAAGTACATGCACTCACTGCTAGTATGTGAGACTCCGGAGGGGCAAATCCTACCCAAGCGCTAATATAAGACAATCATGACATGAATCAATAAAGTCTACTGCTACGTGAAGCCCGATCCCATAAACATCCTCATAATCAGGCCCTCGGCCTTACTCAGTTTTCAATTTCTCCAGTATATCGGCCTTACAAATCTCATTCCAATCAGCCCAAACAATGATAATATGATGTGAGACAAATGATAACACATATTGAGATATAATATGCAATGCATGAGTATGACTGAGTATGTAATTGCAATTTAAGCAAATAACTAAATAGCAGAAGTGACCTCAGTGGGTCCCAACATGTGATGACCCAAAGGGTCATCTTACGATTTAAGACTCCATTCCGGGCTTGTTAGCCTTAAAAACATGATTTTTAATACCTCAATTTTCGTGCACAGCCCGAGCGTGAATCTGGAAAGCCTTTATGTGAAAATATATGAAATAATATTTTTGAGAGTTAAAAATTTAATTTTTAGTTGACTTTGGTCAACATTTTGAGTAAATGGACCCAGACCCGTGTTCCGACGGTCCCGAGAGGTATGTAGTAAAATATGGGACTTGGGCGTATGCCATAGAATTCTGAGGTCCCTAGCCCGAGAAATGAATTTTTGATAAAAATTGTTAAACTGAAATTTAAAGGAATTAAAGAAATTGATTAATGTTTGAAATCGTTGGTATCGGGCCCGTATTTTGGTTCCGGAGCCTAATATAGGTCTATTATAACATATATGTCATGTTTGTGAAATTTGGTGGAAATCGGAGTTTATTTGACGTGATTCGGACATCTGGTTGAGAAGATAGTAATTTTGAAGTGTTCTTGAGAAATTCATGAGTTTTGATGCTAAATCCGTAGTTTAGGTGTTATTTTAGAGTTTTTGATCGCACGAGCAAGTCTGTAGGATATTTTTAGACTTGTGTGGATGTTTGGTTTGGATCCCGAAGGGCTCGGGTGAGTTTTTGGTAGGCTTCAGGATGTTTTGAACTTAGAGAAATCTATTGTTTTGCTATTGCTAGTGCGCAGAAAGTTTGTGCTTTGCGATCGTGAAGTCTCTCTCACGAACGCGATGTACTGGTCGTGAACGCGACCAGCCTTCCGCGAACGCGATGAGTTATGGGACCTGGGGGAGGGGAGTCTCGTCTTCTACGCGAACGCGGCCACTGGGTCGCGAACGCGATGGCTTGGGGGGAAATGCCTTTTGCGAACGCGTGGAATGACTCGCGAACACGAAGGTCAATAGGGCCAAAGCATCGCGAATGCGACAGTTCCTTCATGAAGCAAAGAAGACCTGCCCAGTGATTAAAACAGAACCTAATAGGAATTATGCCATTCTTTCATATTTTCAAAACCAAGAAGGCTTAGAGGTGATTTTCAAGAGACAATTTCTTCCCAAATTGTTGGAAAACAATTCTTATCTACTTTCTTCCAATTATCCATTGTTTTTCAACACATTACAACTAACAATCTTGGGTTTTCATGGTAGAAATTGGGGTTTGGGTAGAATTGAGGAATTTTGTATAATTGGAATTTAGACCTCAAATTGAGGTCAGATTTTGAAAATAATTACATATTTGGGCTCGGGGGTGAACGGGTAAACAGATTTTGGTCCGAACCTCGAGTTTGGACCAAGCGGGTCCAGGTCGATTTTTAACTTTTTTTAGGAAACCTTAGGGAAAACAATGATTATGCATTAAATTTAATTCCTTTAGAATTAATTAATTATATTGAACTAATTATGATTAGATACGACTGGATTGGAGGTGAATTCTAAAGGGAAAGTTGTACTTGAGCAGTGAGTGGCCTGCGAAATCGAGGTAAGTATTGTGTCTAACCTTAGCTTGAGGGAATATGCATTGCATGATTACTTGCTACGTGTTTTGTTGTTGAATACGAAGTATAGGTGAGGTGACGAGTAGCTATACGTTGTGGTCGAGTCATAACATGCGAGTGCAAGTCCATTCTTGCTAATCTGTAGTCTTAAAGCCTATTATCCATTCTTATTGTTGCTATTGGGATATTGGGAGAATTATATCCGGTTCCACCGAGATGGATAACATTGTGAATATTGATTCGAGGTTGAGATGTTAAATTGTGAAAGTAATTATTGATGAAGAATTGATTCCTTGTGAAACTTCTCCTTATCAGTTGTTATTGATTCTGTGAATGGTGAGGAAGAGTGTAAAGCACAAAGGGTGATGCCGTGCATAATTTATTTCGATTGTGAGGAAGAGTGTAATGCACGAAGGGTGATGCCGTGCATAATTTATTTATATTGTGAGGTCGAGAGTAAAAGCACGCAGGGTGATGCCTTGGATTCTTATTTATTATCTGGTGAGGATGAGAGTAAAAGCACGAAGGGTGATGCCGTGCAGATTTCTTTTCTATTTAGTTTCTTAATTTGTTGTAATCACTGTTTCTTTCTGTCTTCACGCTTTTCTCACTCCTTATGTTGAAATTCCCCATCGCATGTTTCCTTCCCATTACTTTCTGTTTTTCTTTTTATTTGCTATCATCTTCGATGGCATGATTATATTGTTCAGGTTTGTATGTGGTGTCCTATCCTAGCCTCGTCACTACTTCGCCGAGGTTAGGCTCGACACTTACTAATACATGGGTTCGGTTGTACTGATACGGCACTCTGCACTTTCTGTGCAGATCCATGTTTAGGTCCGAGCTGAGTTTGAGTTGTAGCAGACTATTCGCACGGAGACACGAGGTAGATCTGTTGACGTCCGTAGATTATTGGAGTCTCTTCCTTATTATTCAATACTGTTTTATTTAGTTCAGAAAAAATATATATTTTCTTCTATCCAAATACTTGTAGTATATTTTTGGTAGTTCGTGAATGGTGACATCCAAACATTGGGTAGCTAGAGATTTGTATTATTTTTGCAGTATCGTATACTATTTCATTTGTTATTTTTGGTACCATATATTGGATGGTAGTAAAACTTCGTATATATACTTTAATTGTTTTAATGTCGTAAACCTCTAATGTTGGCTTGCCTAGCAAGTATAGCGTTAGGCTCCATCACGGTCCCGACGGTGGGAAATCGGGTCGTGACAAGTTGGTATCAGAGCACTAGGTTTCCTAGGTCTCACAATTCACGGACAAGCTTAATAGAGTCTGAGGGATCGGTACGGAGATAGCTGTGCTTATCCCTTAGAGGCTATAAGGTTAGGAACAAGTTCACTTTTATTCAACTTTGTCGTGCGATTCTTGTTATCCCAATACTGATTGCACTCTTCTATTCTTGTTCTCTCACAGATAGAGAGAACATGTACCTCATCTTCCGCTGACCAATAGCCGGACCCTCCAGCAGCAACAACTCCTACAAGGGGTAGAAGCCGAGGCAGGGGCAAGGGCATGTCTCAACCCAGTGCTCAGGCAGCAGCTTTAGCTACGGAGCCTCAGACAGAGCTCGGTGGAGAGGCTCCAGCTCATACCGTTCTGGCAGGACCAACTCAGGTCCCAGAGGGATTTATTGTTATCCCGGTGCTTCAGGATGCCTTGGTTCGACTAGTAGTCCTTATGGAGAGTGTAGCCTAGACTAGTGCACTCCCCGGGGAAGCAGCCATATCACAGACTGGAGGAGGAGTCCAGAATCCTGCTACCCACACTCCGGAGCAGATTACTCCTCAGCTTCAGACCCCATCAACCCATCTAGTTTGGGTAGTTCAGCCACTTGCTACAGAACCGCTCGTTGATGCGACAACTATGTCCTACGATACTTTATAGAGAGTGGATATGTTTATCAAGCTTTTCCCTGTTCATTTCAGTGGTGCCACTTCAAAGGACCCCCAGGAATACCTTGATAACTGTCATGAGGTTCTTCAGAACATGGGTATCTTGGAAACCAATGGGGTCAACTTTTCTACTTTCTAGATGACTGGCTTTGCCAAGAAATGG
The DNA here is from genome assembly GCA_005239525.1 of Nicotiana knightiana. Taxonomy (NCBI): domain Eukaryota; kingdom Viridiplantae; phylum Streptophyta; class Magnoliopsida; order Solanales; family Solanaceae; genus Nicotiana; species Nicotiana knightiana. The sequence continues at coordinate 146,824 of ML374680.1, read as the reverse complement.
TGGAGGGATTATCTCTTGACTAGACCAATTGGGTCACCTGTTCTTACTTGGGATCAGTTTTCACACATCTTCTTGGAGAAGTTTCTACCTATTACTACTAGAGAGGAGCGATGCTGTCAGTTCGAGCGTCTCGAGCAGGGCAGCATGACTTACGCAGTATGAGACCCGTTTCGTGGATTTGGCCTTTCATGCTACTCTTTTGCTACCCACAGAGAGGGAGAGGGTTAGGATATTTATTGAGGGTCTTGCTCAGCCTATCAGATTATAGATGGCTAAGGAGACATGGAGAGAAATCTCTTTCTAGGATGCAGCCAATGTGGCCCGGCGAGTTGAGGTGGTTCTTGGATTGGGAGGTCAGGGGCAAGACAAGAGACATCGCCATTCTGGTGGATTTAGCGGTGCCTCATCTGGAGGCGGGGGTACTTTTAGTAGAGGCCATTCTTCCAGGCCATTCCATTCAGCACTTCAGACTTCCCATGGGCCCCCAGGTGGTCGTGGCTCTTACATGCCTTATTATGATCAGCCAACTCCTATCAATTCACCTCCTGTCCAGAGTTTTCAGGGTGGTTATACAGGTCGATAGGGTCAGTTTTCCGGCCAACAGTCTCAGCAGCCGAAGTCTTGTTATACTTATGGTGTCCCGAGGCACATTGCTAGATATTTCTCTCGCACGTCAGGTAGTTATCAGTATCAAGGTTCTCGTGCTATAGTTCCGGCACCAGCTACCGCACCACCTGTCCAACCAGCCAGGGGTAAGGGTCAGGTAGCCAGAGGTAGGGTCCATATTGTGAGAGGTGTAGGCCAACCCCCAAGAGGTGGCGGTCTTCCTGTTAGAGGTCGTCCCAGAGACATGGTTCAGGGTGGTGGAGCCCAGCCCAGATTTTATGCATTTTCGGCCAGACATGAGGTGGAGTCCTCCGATGTTGTTATCACAGGTACCGTTTCAGTTTGCAATAGAGATGCTTCAGTTCTGTTTGATTCGAGGTCTACTTACTCTTATGTGTCCTCTTAATTTGCTTCATATTTGGTTGTGCCCCGTGATTCCTTGAATATCCTTATATATGTGTCTACGCCCGTGGGGGATGCTATTGTTGTAGATCGTGTATATCGCTCGTGTGTGGTCATTGTTGGAGTCTTGAGACCAGGGTGGACCCTTTGCTTCTTGATATGGTTGATTTCAATGTCATATTGGGCATGGATTGGTTGTCACCTTATTACGCTATCTTGGACTATCACACCAAGTCATTGACATTAGCCTTACCGGGGTTACCTCGATTAGAGTGCAGAGGGACTGCTGGTCATTCCTCCAGCAGGGTTATTTCTTATATGAAGGCTCGTTGTATGGTCGAGAAGGGGTGTTTGGCCTATTTGGCTCATGTTCGTGATTCTAGTGCTGAGGTTTCTTCTATAGATTCGGTGTCTGTTGTTCGTGAGTTTCCCGAGGTGTTTGCTGCAGACCTGCCGGGGATGCCGCTCGACAAGGATATGTATTTTTGCATTAATGTGGTCCCGGGCACTCAGCCCATTTTTATTCCTCCATAGCAGGTGGCCCCACCAGAGTTGAAATAATTGAAGGAACAACTGCAAGATTTGCTTGATAAGGGCTTCATTAGGCCTAGTGTCTCACCCTGGGGTGCACCAGTTTTGTTCGTGAAGAAGAAGGATTGATCGAAGAGGATGTGTATAGATTACCGGCAGTTGAACAAAGTCACTATCAAGAATAAGCATCCGCTGCCGAGAATTGATGATTTGTTTGATCAGCTTCAGGGTGCCAGGTTGTTTTCGAAGATTGATTTGAGATAAGGCTACAATCAATTGAAGATTAGGGAATTCAATGTCCCTAAGACAGCCTTTCGGATGAGGTATGGGCACTATGAATTTCTGGTGATGTCTTTTGGCTTGACCAATGCCCCCACAATATTTATGGACTTGATGAATCGGGTGTTCAAGTCTTATTTTGATTCTTTCGTAATTGTTTCTATTGATGACATTATAATATACTCCCGTAGTCAAGAGGAGCACGAGTAGCACCTCTGGATAGCGCTTCAGACTTTGACGGATAGTAAGTTGTATGCTAAATTTTTAAAGTGCGAGTTTTGGTTGGATGTAGTCGCGTTATTGGGTCACGTCGTATCAGCAGAGGGTATTCAGGTAGATCCTAAGAAGATTGAGGCAGTCAAGAACTGGCCTAGACCTACTTCAGCCACTGAGATTAGGAGCTTCTTTGGTTTGGCAGGTTATTACCGTCGGTTTGTGGAGGGGTTTTTATCTATAGCAACCCCAATGACTATGTTGACTTAGAAGGGTTCCCCATTCCAATGGTCGGACGAGTGTGAGGCGAGTTTTCAGAAGCTCAAGGCAGTCTTGACTTCAGCACCAGTGTTGGTATTGCCCTCAGGCTCAGCATCTTTCACGGTATATTGTGATGCCTCCCGCATGGGGCTCAGAGCAGTATTGATGCAGGAAGGCAGGGTGATTTCATATGCGTCTCGGCAGTTGAAGATTCATGAGAAGAATTACCATGTCCATGACTTAGATTTGGTAGCCATTGTTCACTTATTGAAGATTTGGAGGCACTATCTTTATGGCGTGCCGTGTGAGGTTTTCACGGATCATCGCAGCCTTCAGTATTTGTTCAAGCAGAAGGATCTCAATTTGAGGCAGAGGAGATTGGTTGAGCTATTGAAAGACTATGATGTCACTATATAGTATAATCCGAGAAAGGCCAATGTGGTGGCCGATGCATTGAGTAGGAAGGAAGTATGTATGGGCAGCCTGGCATTCATTCTAGTCGGTGAGAGACTGCTAGCTTCAGATATTCAGAGTTTGGCCAACCAGTTTGTGAAGTTTGATATTTCAGAGCCGAACCGAATTCTAGCTTGTACAGGCGCTCAGTCTTCCTTATTTGAGCATATCAGAGATCGACAGTATGATGACCCTCACTTGATGGTCCTTAGGGACACAGTTCGGCACGGTGCAGTTGGAGATGACGGTGTTTTGAGGGTGCATGGTCGAGTGTGTGTGCCTAATGTTGATGGGCTTCATGAGTTGATCCTTAAGGAGGCTCACAGTTCTAAGTATTCTATTCACCCGGGTGCTGCCAAGATGTACCAGGATCTGCGGCAGTTTTTGACTCTTGTATAAGTTCCTTAAATCGTATGATCTTAACTTTTCTTAACTTCTTTGATTAGAGTGTCTTTATGAGTCTAATCCTTGAGTGAGTCATGTGACATGTGTGTGTGAGGTTTTTGTGTTATTTTGTGCATTGCATTTGATGTCTAGAACTTCCCCGTGTGTTTGCAAAGCGATGTAGTTGTTTTAAGCAGTCTAGGAAGTGATATAAGCATTCCTTTGTTGAGCCAGTTATATGCTTTTACCCACCTAATTGTTATGTATCTTAGTTAACCCCGTTGAGCCTGCAAACCTGTTTATTTGGCAAGCACATTACAAGTCTTACCCCTTTATTTGAATTGACCATCTATTTGAACCATTTACCTCTCGTGAGCACTTGAAATTGTATTAACTTTGTAAAATTTGAAGTGTGGGGTGGTTGATTTGGCTTTTGAGTGGAACTATTGAAATAAAGAGAAAGGTGCACTATTTTGAAAAAGTAAGAGCCACTTGAATTGAAAAAGAAAGAAAAAAAAAGATAGTTGTATGATTGTGAAAAATGATCTCTGATAAGTGGTAACTCTTGATGAAATTGTGCTTGAATATTTTGGGAGTTGATGTATATTGGTGTGAAGGTGGAGGTTTGGTTTGACATAAGTATGGGGTTTTGAATGTTAAAGTGTATGTATTAAAGTTCTTAGGGAGGTGAAGTCACTCTTATATCTAAGTGTATCCTACCTGTCTCGCAGCCTACATTACAACCAGTTAAAAGTCCTACTTGATCCTTGAGTGAATGAGCTCAATTAGTAGAGTAGTACACTAGGGGCAAGCCTATGGTGCATCTTTTGTGGCATATGAATGTTGGTTCTGAGAGTGAGTGAATTCTTTCTATCATGAGTTCCTAATTGTGAACTTCCATTGTGTGTGGAACTACTCTCTTTTGTTGTGTGAGGGCACTTGATTCATGAAGGAAACGAAATGTTATTGACCTATATGTTAGAGTAAGTGAGTGAGCTGTAAATAATGCTTGGTACTTTTGAGTCAAATCTTGAGGTGAAGATGTTACACCAGTGTATTTTAAATATTCTTGGTGTGATGAGTTAGGAGAGTTTCTTAGTAAGGTTGTGTCTATATAAAGTGTGGTTTGATTGCTCGAGGACAAGAAATGGTTTAAGTATGGGGTGTTGACGGTAGTTTATGATCTCATGCTTTAGTCGATTATTATATTCCAATTTACTGCACTTTAGTTGAGTTTGATCTTTAATTGCTAATGTTTTTCCATAATTATGTGTTTTATGCCTTGTAGGAGTGATTCGGAGTTATATAGATATTATGGAATAAATTAAAGTGATTTGGATGTTTGAAGTCTTAGTAAAAGCCCAAGGAATTAAGTCGGGATCGAGTTCGGGGATCAACAGATGATGGTGGAACGAAACGAAGAATCAAGCTGGCATATTGCGCAGTGTCTGGTAAAATATTCACGCCCCAAAACCGAGGGATGAGACTGGCGCCTAACCGGATGATCCCGGTCAAGCGGACCTGGATTGCCTTTCCTACCCAACATGTTACCCCGTGTTTACAATATACATTATTCCACATGAATTAGCAATTTAGAGTTTAAACATGAATCTACTACTTGAGTTCATTTCATCCTTTATCATTTCAACATTTTATAATTACAAAACATACAATAGTTCCGATACGGACCCAGATTAAAATTAAACACATTTACTGCCCAAAATACATATATGACAACCCACATCATGTCTATGGAGACTCTAAGAGTACTAAGGGTTTACACAATACTTGTCAGCAACAAGGCACCGACTATACCTTAAAAGACATAACATATACAGAAGAGATGATATAGACTACACACGGCCCCGAGAGGAAGTGGGGCTCACCGGATCTTCTGAAAGTATGAAGGGAAAACACCACTATCGGCGGTCTGAGCTACCTGCTATGGAACCACCTACATCTATATAAAAGATGCAGCGCCCCCGGCAAAAGGGACGTTAGTACCGTTGAATAGTACTAGTATGTACGAAAAAAGTTTATTCCCAAGTAGAGTAAAATAATACACAATTGGAAGACAATCAAGGTAACCACACAAGTACCACACAAATATACAAATAGTTACAAATGAAGATTTCTACCATTACTCATTTCAATTATTCATCTGTTGCGGCACACAACCCGATCCCGCCATACATTCACATTTCACCCTTATTACCTCTCCACCCTTATTACTTCGTGTTGCAGCGCGCAACCCGATCCCACCGTACAATCGCACTTCACCCTTATTACTTCGTGTTGGGGAGCGCAACCCGATCCCACCGTACATTCACATTTCATAGAAACAATAACCAACAATTATATCACAGGGATCTTCATCATCAAGAACATAAGTGCATATCATCCAACAACTGTATGAAGTCAAGGCACAATAATCCTTACCAAACAGTAATTCACATATGGTGTTGCCATCATTATTTAACTCAACTAAATCAATCCACCGTTTCTTTTCATCTTTTGCCACACTCGGCACTTAGCAATTAGATACCTTCCCACATTAGAGTACGTTAACATTCTTTCATTTAGTAGCACGTACTGCCATATTGACATATTCGAACACTTAACGAGCCTTACGCATGGTAGGATAAGCACAAAGAGTCACCCTTCACAATCACAATTAGCATGGTAATTGACTAAGAAAACCAGAGAATGAAATCTTACACCTCGACACAGCAGGACAATCAATTCACATATGCTCAAGAAGGAATTTCATATCGTGTGTTCGGACACCAACAAGGTGACTCTACAAAGATTAAAGTTAGCCATACATACCTTGAATCGGAATTCCCCTTTAATTTTCTACCACAATTAACCGGACCTTCTAGCACCTTTAATCTAGTTCACAATGTGGAGTAATTTAACTTAGAATTATGAATAATGATCATGTCTTGAACTCACTCTAGCATTCTATCAAACACTAGGTGTTCCTTTAGATTAAATGGCCTCTTTTTGGTGAAGGATTACTTTAACCCATTCCCTTTTTCTAGATTATGACTAGGTGGTTACGTTCATCCAAGACTCCTACCCCTATCTTCATTAACTCACCTAACAATGTTTCATTTTAACAAAAATCTGGAAATTAAGGTTGATGGGGTGGAAGCTTACCTCTTGTAGTGAAGAAAACAATGTCCTACTTGATCAATTCCAGGCATGAGTAGTGATGGAGGAACAAATATGACGAAGTTGGAACTCTCTCTCTCTAGAAACCACTCTCTCCTCTCTCTAATTTGTCAGAAAATAGGCTTAAAATGAAAGGGGTAAGTGTTTTAATGAACTAGGGTTCGCGTATAAAATTAGAATTTTAACAATCCCGATACAGAAATGCGGTCAGGAATGCGATCACGTTCCTACTATGCGGTCCGCATTCCTGTCGCATAATTGGCCCTTAAATGGGCCAAAAGGAAAAGTAGACTGCCCAGATATGAGATCACTATGCGGTCCAGATACCTGTTATTCGATCGCATAGTGCGTCACATAAATCCCTACGCAAAAATCAAGGTGCAAGAATGCGACAACTACGTGTCCCACATTCGTGAAATGCGATCGCATTCTAGGCCGCATATCTGTCCTCAAAATGGACATCAAACTGTCCAAGTATGCGATCACTATGCGGTCCGCATACCTGATCTGCGATCACATAGTGGACCGCAGACCTGCGCAAGGCTGAAAAATTATATCTTTTAAGTCCCGGGGTACTTTTTACTCAAAAAGGGTCCATTTTAAGAATTCCTACAGCTATAAAAACACGGGGACCTATTTGGGCATTATTTTTAGCCATGAAATTTTATGGGTCTTTACATTCTCCCCCACTTAGAATCATTCGTCCTCGAATGAGGATCGGGGAATCACTTAGTTAGAGAACCAAAACATGCCAACCCCCAAATATTCACTAACTCCGATATTTCCTGAAAATTTCGCCAGAGTTTCCTCTGTAATTAGGCCTATCTACTTGTCAGAGAGCCCTCGAAACACATTTTTACCAATTCCACACACTTTAGTTACTCTATCAACTTGCACATAATCCGGTTATTTCAACAAGCTACATATAATTCAATTACTTCCACAAGCCTCACATAGTTCGGTTAACTCCACAAACTTGCATATCCTTTAACTATCACATGAATTGCACATAACTTACCTTACTTCAAGGAGTTGCACATTACCCAAATAATTACAACATACACAAATATAGCACAACTTGAGAAGTTACAATAGTAGGGAAACTGGGGGGGGGGGGGGGGGGGGGGGAATGGGGTGCTTTTGCACAAAATTTGACACAATATATAATTACTTAGGAATGAAAATTTTCAAACCATTACCGGACTTATTCAAATAAATGGGGATATTTCTCTTTTCATTTCATTTTCTGCTTCCCATGTGGCTTCCTCGACTTGTTGACTTTTCCATAACACTTTAACAGAAGCAATCTCTTTGTTCCTCAATATACGAACTTGCCTATCAAGAATAGCAACTGGAACCTCTTTATATGACAATCCTTCATTAATTTTAACCGTCTCAACCGGCACAATGGCGGATGGATCCCCAATCACCTTCTTCAACATGGACACATTAAACACTAGGTGCACTAATGACATATCAGGGGGAAATTCTAGCCTATAAGCCACTTGTCCTATCCTTTGAGCGATCCGATACGACTCGACATACCTAGGGCTCAGTTTCCCTTTCTTCCAAAACCGCATTACTCCTTTCATGGAAGAAACCTTCAAGAATACCCAATCATCTACTTGAAACTCCAAATCTCTTCGACAAACGTTCGCATAGGATTTCAGACGACTCTGAGCAGTCTTCATCCTTTCCTGAATGACTTTAACTTTTTCCATATCTTGATGCACAAGGTCCGGTCCTAGCAGTTCCGCCTCGCCAACCTCGAACCATCCAATGGGAGACCTACACCTCCTTCTGTAAAATGCCTCAAATGGGGCCATCTGAATACTAGCATGGAAACTATTATTATAAGCAAATTCTATAAGCGGCAAGTGATCATCCTAGCTACCCTTGAAATCTAATACACAAGCCCGTAACATATCTTCAAGCGTCTGAATGGTCCGCTCTACCTGCCCATCGGTCTATGGATGGAATGCTTTGCTGAGATTCACCTGCGTACCCAAACCTTGCTGAAATTTCTTCCAAAAGTTAGATGTGAACTGGGCCCCTCGATCGAACATAATAGACACTGGAGTGCCATGGAGCCTGACTATTTCTTTGATATATAACTGAGCGTACTGTTCTGCAGTATCGGTGGACTTGACTGGCAAGAAATGCCACGAGTTCGTGAGCTGATCCACTATTACCCAAACTGAGTCGAACCTACGTGGACTGCAAGGTAACCCCACCACAAAGTCCATACTGATCATTTCCCATTTCCACATTGGTATTTCCATAAGCTTCATCAACCCACCGGGCCTCTGATGCTCGGCCTTCACTTGCTGACAATTCGGACATCTAGCCACAAAGTCCGCCACACCCCTTTTCATACCATTCCACCAATAAATCTCTTTGAGATCATGATACATCTTCGTAGAACCTGGGTGTACTGAATACCTGGAATTGTGAGCCTCTACCATTACCCTTCCCTGAAGATCATCCACGTCTGGAACACATAGTCTCCCTTGGCACCGCAAAAGACCGTCATTATTGCCGAGTCAAAATGGTGCAGTCTTATGATTCAGAATGCCTCTCTCAACTGTACCAATGCTAGATCTCTGAACCGCTGTTCCTTGATTTCCGTTACAAGTGAAGATTCTGCTCCATTACACACCACGACATCCCCTTTGTCTGAGGTCGAAACACAGACCCCCAGACTAGCCAACTGATAAACCTCCCAATCCAAAGGCCTCTAACATGCTTCCAAATGAGCCAAGCTACCCATGGATTTTCGACTAAGAGCGTCGGCTACCACATTCGCCTTTCCTGGATGGTACAAAATATTCATAATCCTTGAGCAATTCTAACCACCTCCGCTGCCTCAAGTTCAACTCCTTTTGTTTGAATAAATATTGAAGACTCTTGTGGTCTGTGAACACGTCCATATGGGCCCCATAAAGATAATGTCACCAGATCTTAAATGCAAACACAACCGCCGCGAGCTCTAAATCATGCGTCAGATAATTATTCTCGTGATTCTTGAGTTGCCTAGAAGCATACGCTATAACCTTCCCGCACTGCATCAACACACACCTCAAACCAACCCTTGAAGCATCACAATAAACCACAAATCCCTCTGTAGCCTCTCGCAAGGTCAACACCGGCGCCGTAGTCAATCTCAGTTTATTTTCCTGAAAACTCTTTTCACAAGCATCGGACCAGTGGAACTTAACCTTCTTCTGCGTCATCTTAGTCAATGGGGAGGCGAGGGTAGAGAAACCCTCCACGAACCGCCGATAATATCCAGCCAAACCCAAGAAACTGTGAATCTCTGTCGGGGTCGTTGGCCTAGGCCAATCCTTTACCGCTGCAACAACATGGCTCAAAAAGGTGACTGATTCTAGCAAAAACTCACATTTTGAAAACTTTGCATACAGCTGGTGTTGATGAAGAGTCTGCAGAACTGCCCTGAGGTGAGTAGCATGATCTTCCTGACTTCACAAATAAACAAGGATATCGTTAATGAAGACAATCACAAATGAGTCAAAAAAGGGTTTAAAAACCCAATTCATAAGATCCATAAAAGTTGTTGGGCTGTTGGTTAGCCCAAAAGACATTACCGGAAATTCAAAGTGCCCATATCGATTCCCGAAGGACATCTTAGGAATATCTTGCTCCCTGTTCTTTGACTGGTGATACCTGGACCGCAAATCAATCTTTGAGAAGAACCTAGCACCTTGAAACTGGTCGAACAAATCATCTATCCGAGGCAATGAGTATTTGGTTTTTACGGTGACCTTGTTGAGATGCCGATAATCAATACACATCCGAAGCGATCCGTCTTTCTTTCTGACAAAAAGAACCGGTGCGCCCCAAGGCGACACACTAGGCCGAATGAAACCTTTTTCTAATAGGTCTTTCAATTGTTCTTTTAACTCTCTCAATTCTGCTGGTGCCATTATGTAAGGTGGAATAGATATTGGTTGCGTATCTGGAAATACATCAATCTCAAAATCGATCTCTCTATCTGGTGGAATCCCAGGAAGCTCGTCAAGAAATAATTCAAGAAATTTATTCACAACAGGCACAGATTCGGGAGCAGGCACCTCTGAAGTGGTGTCCGCAACCCGGACCAAATGGTAGATGCACCCTTTTCTGATCATCTTTGAGGCTTTAAGTAGGAAATAAATCTACCTCATGGCACAACATTATTCCCCTCCCACTCGATAACTAATTCATTAGGAAACTCGATCCTCATAATTCTGGTTCGGCAGTCGAGTTTAGCAAAGCACGAATAGAGCCAATCCATCCCCATAATTACATCAAAATCTACCATTTCTAACTAAATAAGATCGGCCGTGATATCCCGACCATGCACCGTGACCACACAATACCTATAGACTCGCACGGCTGTAATAGAATCACCAAACCAGAGTCGACATAGATAATGGCTCGTGAAGCTGTTCGGGTTCTATCACAAAACATGAAGCAATAAATGGAGTAACATATGACAAAGAAGACCCGGGATCAATAAGAGCATAAACATCATGTGACTGAACAGTCAGAATACATGTGACAACATCTGGGGATGCCTCTGCACTCTAGCAACCACTAAAAGCATAGAACCGACTAGGTCCCCCTCGACTCCGTGCTCCACCCCTAGTTGTATCGCTCCCTGCTGGAGCTGGAGGGCGTGCTGAAGATGTAGCGGCTGAAGAGCTGGATCGCTGAGCAGTACCCCTACCCGCGCCCTGACTGGGTGCGCCGCAGTCTCACTGGATATGGACTCTCTCTCCGCAATTATAGCACACCGGTATATCCATGTAACAAGGATCAGAATGAGACCTCCCACACTTAGGGCATAGGGCCCTCCACTGCTGCTGGAACCTCCCACCTAAACGACCCGACTGATGGAACCTTCTGCTATCTGAACCTGGTCCAAAGCGACCCCTCTGCTGATAAATGTGCCTTGATGATGGGGCACTGGCTGAGGACTGAGCATAGGACTAGGATGGCCCTGATGACCCTCTCCCAAGGGCTGATCTCCCACCTACAATTGAGCTCCCAGGGTTGCCCGCTGACCGGGCCCTACTACCACTCTCTCTCTCCATCCTTATCTTCAACTTCCGAGCCTCTGTGGCCTAGGTGAATCCCACGATCTTCCCATAATTCATATCTGAATGCAAGGCAGCTGTAGCAGCTTCATTAACAACCAACGGACCAAGGCCCAGAACAAATCGTCGAACTCTGGCTTCCATAGTCGTCATCATGTGGATGGAATATTTGGACAGGCGCACGAACTCCATGTGGTACTCCCACACGCTTATATTGCCCTGCTTAAGGACCTCTAACTCCACAGCACGGGCTGCCATAGTCTCGGAAGGCAAGAAATGATCCATGAAGGCATCAACAAACTCATCCCACTTCGTCGGAGGGATCCCCTCCCTACGGGAGCTCTCCCACATCTCAAACCACGAATACGCTGCTCCCTTTAACCGATAGGAAGCCAACTAAACCCCTTATGTCTCTGTAGCCTTCATAACCCGGAGATTCTTGTACATTTCATTTATAAAATTCTGAGGATTTGCCTTTGGGTCGGTACCTGTGAACTCTGGAGTATTTGACTCTGGAACCTGAAGAATGCCCTTGCTCACCAGAGGACGCAGGGGCAACACTTGATCTTTGGGCCTGGGAGGCCATTAGCTAGGTCAACATGTAAATAGCTCCCCTGAGGTCCCCATTAGAAATAACGGGACCGGAAGCTAGGACTGAGGAAGGATCAGGAACATCAGCGGGAGGGATTTCACCACCCTCCGCTGGAGTAGGAACAAAAATAGTCTTGCCTGGAGTGGAGGAGTCAGGCTAGTTTGTGGCCGAGGAATCATTTGCACTTGCACCACCAGCTAGAGAATTTGTGGCCACTCCTGGGGTGGCATTGGCCTCTGGGCCGAGTCGAGCTCTCTTCTTGGGCGCCATTTACTGAAAATTAGGACAATGCACGAGTTAGATAAAGATGTTTTCACCTTCCACTTCATCGCACGATAAAGAGTAACAATGAAAGGGCATTTAATTAAATGTCCATCCAACCCCCTAATTATAAATGTGGTCAACAACACAACGATAAGAAGGGCTCTACTAGACACAACTCCTAGACATCCTAGGACACTGTTAAAAACCTTAGGCTCTGATACCAAGTTTTCCACGCCCCAAAATCGAGGGACGAGACTGGCGCCTAACCGGATGATCCCGGTCAAGCGGACCTGGATTGCCTTTCCTTCCCAATACGTTACCCCGTATTTACAATGTACATTATTCCACATCAATTAGCAATTTAGAGTTTTAACATGAATCTACTACTTGAGTTCATTTCATCCTTTATCATTCAACACAATAGTTCCGATTTGGACCCTGATTACTAGTAAAAACATTTACTGCCCAAAATACATATATGAACAACCCACATCATGTCTACGGAGCCTCTAAGAGTACTAAGGGTTTACACAATACTTGTGGGCAAAAAGGCCCCGACTATACCTTAAAAGACATAACATATACAAAAAAGATGATATAGACTACATACGGCCCCGAGAGGAAGTGGGGCTCACCGGATCTGCTGAAAGTATGAAGGGGAAACACCACTATTGGCGGTCTGAGCTACCTGTTGTGGAACCACCTACATCCATTTAAAAGATGTAGCGCCCCCGACAAAAGGGATGTTAGTACCGTTGAATAGTACTAGTATGTATGAACAAAGTTTATTCCAAAGTAGAGTCAAACAGTACACAATTGGAAGACAGTCAAGGTATCCACACAAGTACCACACAAATATAAGATAGTTACAAATGAAGATGTCTCCCGTTACTCATTTCAATTATTCATCTGTTTCGGCGCGCAACCCGATCCCACCGTACATTCACATTTCACCCTTATTACCTCTCCACCCTTATTACTTTGTGTTGCAGCGCGCAACCCGATCCCACCGTACAATCACACTTCACCCTTATTACCTCTCCGCCCTTATTACTTTGTGTTGCGGCGCGCAACCCGATCCTACCGTACATTCATATTTCATAGCAACAATAACCAACAATTATATCACATGGATCTTTATCATCAAGAACATAAGTTCATATCAACCAACAATTGTATGAAGTCAAGGCACAATAATCCTTACCAAACAGTAATTCACATATGGTGTTGCCATCATTATTTAACTCAATTAAATCAATCCACAGTTTCTTTTCATCTTTTGCCACACTCGACCCTTAGCAATTAGATACCTTCCCACATTAGAGTACGTTAACATTCTTTCATTTAGAAGCACATACGGACATATTGACATATTTGAACACTTAACGTGCCTTACACATGGTAGGATAACCATAAAGAATCACCCTTCACAATCACAATTAGCATGGTAATTGACTAAGAAAATCAGAGAATGAAATCTTCCCCCTCGACAAAGCAGGACAATTAATTGACATATGCTCAAGCAGGAATTTCATACCGTGCGTTTGGACACCAACAAGGTGACTCTACAAAGATTAAAGTTATCCATACATACCTTGAATTGGAATTCCCCTTTAATTTTCTACCACAATTCGCCGGACCTTCTAGCACCTTCAATCTAGTTCACAATGTGGCATAATTGAACTTACAATTAGGAATAATGATCATGTCTTGAACTCACTTGAGCATTCTATCAAACACTAGCTGTTCATTTAGATTAAATGGTCTATTTTTGGTAAAGGATTACTCTAACCCATTCCCTTTTACTAGATTATGACTAGGTGGTTACATGCATGCAAGACTCCTACCCCTATCTTCATGAACTTACCTAACCATGTTTCATTTTAACAAAAATCTGGAAATTAAGGTTGATGGGGTGGAAGCTTACCTCTTGTAGTGAAGAAAATGGTGTCCCACTTGATCAATTCCAGGCCTGAGTAGTGATGGAGGAACAAATTTGATGAAGTTGGAACTCTATTTCTCTAGAACCCACTCTATCCTCTCACTAATTTGTTAGAAAATAGGCTTAAATAAAAGGGGTAAGTGTTTTAATGAACTGGGGATCGGGTATAAAATTAGAATTTTAATAGTCCCGAAACAGAAATACGGTCATGACTGCGATCGCGTTCCTTCTATGTGATCCGCATTCCTGTCGCATAATTGGCCCTTAAATGGGCCAAAAATAAAAGTAGACTGCCCAGGTATACGACCACTATGAGGTCTGCATACCTGTTATGTGATTGCATAGTGCGTCGTATAACTCCCTACGCAAAAATCAAGGTGCAAGAATGCGACAATTATGCGGCCCGCATTCATGAAATGTGATGGCATTCTAGGCCGCATAGTTGTCCTCAAAATGGATAGCAAACTGTCAAAGTATGCGACCAATATGCGGTCTGCATACCTGATCTACGATCGCATAGTGGATAGCAGACCTGTGCAAATTTGGAAAATTATATCTTTTAAGTCCCGGGGTACTTTTTACTCAAAAAGGGTTTGTTTTAAGAATTCCTCCAGTTATAACAACACGGGGACCTATTTGGGCATTATTTTTAGCCATGAAATTTTACGGGTCTTTAAAAAAATGCACATAACATTTTGCTCAGAACCCTGTTTGGGCTCCACAACATATTGTTGGAAAGCTACTTCAACGGGCTACAACTTTAATTTTCTATGTTTTCCCAAGTTCCGAACTAGTGTGTCGCACAGTGTGAATGATCAGTGCAAAAATATGTTAGAAAATAGCAAACATGAGAGATCAGGTTTTTGGGCCCGACCCTACTTGGTATAAATACATGGAAAAGGTATTTTCTGAACTTTTGACACATCTAATACCTAAGAAGGCTAGAGAGAAGGTGGAGAAGCGAAAGCACAAGGAATTCATCATTCAATCCTCACTCAATATAAGAGTTTGGATCGTTTTATGCTTTTCTTTATATTTTTGATGAATTACTCCATATCTATGGAGTAGTTCTCTTTAGGGTTTGATGGATATTATGTATTGATTCTTTTTTGTGGATAATTAACTTTAATTTTGTGTATTGAATCATTTTGGGTATTTTAATCGTTGCATATATATTCACTAGTTCATGTAATCGAGAGAGGCATAACTTGTGATATTCTTGCATTATATTTTTTTTGTTGAATTCATTGATTCTTCTTAGTAATCGAAAGAGGCTAGTTGAATTGTTGATTAAACTATGTTATGAGGATAATCGAAATAGGTTCTCTTAAAGACCAATCAACTATAAATTCTTGCATATCTTCACTTAGTTAGAATTGGTTCATCTTGGTAGGTTGAGACTTAATCTAGAGGAGTTTCTACTAATCAATTGAACTAATAACCAATTGAATTCAAGAGAGTAACTTAAATATTAGAAGTGAATTATCTAGAGTTAAATTCCAAATATTTATCTTGCACCCACCCTATCAACCTTATCTTCTCACAATTGATAACTTCCTTTTCTTAATACTTGTGTTGATTGTCATTAGCCAATAGTTTAGACTCTTAGTTAATTTTAGTTTAAATCACATAAATCTCCATTGTTGATCATCTTGAATAGAAATCTAGCTACAAATTACGAGAATACTGTTTAACTCCAATCCCTGTGGATTCGATATTATAATTTACTATATTCGACTAGAAAGCATAACTTTGTGTTATGTTTTTAGATCGTCAATCACTTACCCAATAGTTGATGTCAAAATCCCTCCTCAAAATTTCCTCTTACCAAGTCAAGGGTTATAAAATATGATAAAACGAAGCTAAATCCCGTTTTTTCAGCCTTTATGTTTAGCTGCAGGAGTCAAAACTGCGACGAATGCATTGCAAAAGCGATGTCTACTAAACTCAGGGCTTGTCGCAAATGCGACACAGGCTTCGCATATGAGAAGTCCTCCCCTTTTGCAAAAGCGATCAACTGATCGCAAATGCGACCATCCTTGCTCAGGAACCCAATCGCGAATGCGATTCAAAGTTCACAAAAACGAACTATGTAGTCCCCAGTCAACCTCGCAAATGCAATCCCCACCTCAGCAAATGCGAATAGTATGTCGCATTTGCGAGACTTGAGGCACCAGCATAACTGAAGCAGCCCAAAACACTCCCAAATGTGTCTGAAACTCACCCCAGCCCTCCAGGGCTCCACACTAAACATCCACACAAGTGCATAAATATCAACTCTCTCATGCAATCATTACACAAAGATAACATCCGGCATCGAGAATCGAACACCAAAACATATGAAAATTACAATGAAACTCACAAAGTTTTAAAACACAACCACGCGTCTGATTCCTATCAAATAAACTCGGAATGATGCGAAACTTAGCAGAAAAGTTTCAAATGACAAAACGAATCTATTCCAAGTCTCGAAACTAAACTCCAAACTCAATAATCATAGAGTAAAACCATGGTCAAATTCAAGGAATTTCTAACACTTCAAATTGCCAACTGTCGGAAAAACAGGTCAAATCAACCTAGGAACCTCCGATTTGAATTTCGAGCATACACCCAAGTACAAAATCACATTACAAACCTATTGGAACCATCAAAATACAAAATCCAAGATCAAATATTTGTCAACCCTTCCAACATAAAGCTTAAAAAATGAGAATCATTCTTCCAAATCAATCCAGTATCACTCGAAAACTTAATCCGGCCATGCACGGAAGTCGTAATATGCAATATGAAGCCACTCAAAATCTCAAACCACCGAACTGAATGCTAAAGGTCAAAGTGACCGGTTTGGTCATTACATTCTCCCCTTTTTAAAGAACCATACGTCCTCGAACGTGCCAATAATTGTTCCAAAGCCACCAAATCACTACATAAACTTACCATACACATCTATATATACTGAAGATTATTCCATCCATCCATATCAATAGGCCTTAGAACCAAATTTCAAATCCACAAAAGACCCTATTCGCACATAAGCACACTTCATAAACCACAATCAGCTGCAACATCTCATGCATACATCCATGAGGTATAACCACACGACGTAACACATCACCTATATGCCCATAGCAACAACTCTGACCACTGTAACTTCCCATTATCAAACTTGGTACCGGTAAATAGCCTCATGACGACTAAAACCTTATTACAGGCCTTCACAACACTGATAATGATGTAAGAAGCATGTGAAACTCATAACTACTCACCCGACAACAAGCCACACTAAACACCACGTAGGCACATACGTCACAATCCAAACTAATGAGTGAATATGGAAAGAGAAACACATTAGAGAACTATCAAACAAGTCCAACACGTACAAATCCCCATCGGTACCATACTACAAATCCATTCTTTTAGGGAGAAGTAATGCATACGAATTAATCAAAAAAATCTCATCCTAACTTAACTCCTCACGAAACGTAGCCCAGTTCAAACATATCAATTTACAAAGAACACAAGGTTCCCATCCTCAACTCAAAATCACACGTAAGATAAACACCTCGACAACTAAAAACCTTCTAGTAATTCAATCTCGTAGAATAAAACCACAACACGTAACAGACTTCCCATACATGTAGAACACCCTAAATGTCACGCCCCAACCTTGGGGAGCGCGACTGGCGCTCCACCGAGTGAACCCGGTCGAGCAAGCCTATTAAGTCTTTCCTACCTGACTCGTTCATGATCCAAACGAAAACATTATCATTAGCTAAACAGGAAATGGACATACATATATATATATATATATATATATAAGTGTTGCCAATTCATTAGGTACCTCATTTTTAGTTTTAAAGTTCATACACCTTACGAATTTTTGAAACTGAAATCCAAAGCATTACCTAATTCACTGACCTTCCCAACACCCATATACAACCCACATTAATGTCTACGGAGCCTCTAAAGATACAAAATACAGAAATGACAATGCCGGCGACAAGGCCCCGGCTATACCTCAAAATGTGTAAACATATAAGCAAAAGAAGTACGTCATCATCCCCTGGAAGAATAGGGGCACTCCCCAAAGTCACTGGGAAGGGGGGATGCACCGCTAAGTGCGAACGATAATATCTGTTGTGGGATCAGCTACATTCATTCAAATATGTAGCGCCCCCGACAAAAGGGACGTTAGTACCATCGAATAGCACTAGTATGTATAACTAAACACCATCTCCTAATTAAAGAAAAATCAACAAAATGCAAGAAAGAAGGAAGTTAATCAAGAAATCAATGAGAACATAGGCAGCACCTCAACATCAAATAAGGAATCACTTAAGCCATCAAGGAGAATCATTACCAATTTAGTTTGTCCATCACTAGCATTAACATCTCATGATTCACACTATCACCATACTCTTATACGAAGTTCGATCAAGACCTGATCGACTAGGACGTCTCCCTTGGGAACGTGAGTCCACAATACAAATTTCTATTTTAATTCAAATTCAGTTTGTAGAAGAGTGCCACCATGTCTGCGGCATGGTGCCTGATCCCGGCCCGATCGGCTAGGCCGTCTTATTCAAGACATTCAAATTTTCCTCAATCATCTCATTCCTCATTTCACGCACATATTTCAATTACGTAAATGCTAGTGGCCACAATGTTTAATTCATGCTTGGCACTTGGCTGCATTTCCCAATTTGAGTTCTTTCCCACATATTTCACATTATTACAAAAATTTTCAACAAGTCGTTTAGTGCAAAACATCAAATACACATGAGAACAACATGAATCATGGGCATACGGAGACTGCCAAATCATTTGGCAATTAAACACATTTTCCACGACTCCTATACATCATTAAATAACAATAGCATGACGGGGAGTATTTGAATACATATTATACATTAAGCTTTACTACACACGCACGTTACAATATCATCTCCTACATCAGCCAAGATTTACAACTTACACCAAATCGTATGGGCACCATGGAGGTTCGAGTTCTAACAAGAGGGGGTTTTAGCCATACATACCTCAATTGGCTTCTTTAGGCTCTACAATTATCGGAACTCTTAGAAATCTCAATCTATTCAGCAATATAACAAATTGAACCCAAAAACCAGGGGATTGATCATAATCTTAGGTCATTTTAACATCTTATCATACATCATGTCTTCATCAAGGTTTTATCACACAAGACCACTCCCCATTCTTAGCCATTTTTAGCTCACATTGATCCTAGGCCCCCTCACCACCCATGCATGCAAAACAGTTAGCCCCAAGACCCTGAACTATCTTGCTAGGTACCCATTTCAGAATAAATTTCAAAATTGATGAGCTAGGCCTAGATTCGTACATGTGACATGAGAACCTCCCTGATTATTTTCAAGGACTTAACAATAATGAATGGATTTGGGGTCAAGATTAGCTTCACCTTCTTAGAAATCTCTCAGTCACTCTAAAAATATCAGAACAATAGCTCAAATGAAGTTTAATATGAGTTTTTAACGGGATAGGGTTGGATTTTAAAATGAGAACATGGGGATCCCGACACGGTCTGCGGTCGCATAGACTGCAAAAACAGGCCTTCGGGGCTTGAACATTCAGACCGTGTATGCCACCAGTATGCGGTCCACATACTTGTTGTACGGTCGCATAATGCATCACATAACTCCCTTCGCAGAAACACAAGGGTGATTATGCAATCAATATGCGGTCCGCATAACGATTATGTGACCGCAACTGGCCTCAAAATTGACCAGTCTTCTGATTCACTCTACGACCATTATGCGATCTGTAGAGAGATTATGCGGCCGCATAATGGGCCGCAGAAATGCACACATTTTAAAACATTTTCCATTACTCCAAAAACGTACTGTTCGATCCAAAAAGTACGAACCGCGGCATTTTTCTACTATTAAAACATATAAATCTAATCCTGACATCCCGAGCTACTGGGTTTCTAGGTAGAATTTTATGGGGCCTTACATCCTCCCCCACTTAAGATCATTCGTCCTTGAATAAGGATCAAGTTTCACTTAATAGTTCTCTATGCAACTTCAATTATATTACATACCATCAGTCCCAAATTTTGACTAATTCCTAAATTTTATGAAAACTTTGCCAGAGTCTCCTTTGTATCTAGGCGTATATACCTTCCAGAGAGCCCTCGAAACACATCTTAACAACGTATATATGATCAAACAACACAACAGAATGCAACACAATATCAACCGAGGCCTCATAAGGGGACATATAGCTAAGAAGGGATATCTTTACATCAGTTGAACAAATGATACAAAATTTATGGGACACAATTTCATAGAACTATTACATGGCTATTCAAGCAAACGCGGATACTTCTTTTTCATTTCATCCTCGGCCTCCTCAACTTGGTGGTTTCGCCACAACACTTTCACAGAGGCAATCTCTTTGTTTCTTAACTTCCAGACTTGCCTATCAATAATGGCAACGGGAAGCTCTTCATATGAAAATTCCTCATTAACCTCAAGGGTCTCTATTCGCACAATAGATGAGGGGTCTCCCACTACTTTCTTCAACATAGACACATGGAATACCGGGTGCACCAATGACATTTCAGGTGGTGGTAGCTCAAGCTTGTACGCTACTCGAACGATCCTTTGAATGATTCTATACGACTCGACATACCTCAGACTCAATTTCCCTTTCTTTCCAAATCGCATAATACCCTTCATGGGGGACACCTTCAAGAATACCCAATCATCTTCCTTGAACTCCAAATCTCTATGACGAACATCCGCATAAGATTTTTGGTGACTCTGAGAAGTTTTCAATCGCTCCTTAATCATTTTAACCTTTTCCATAGCCTGATGCACAAGGTCTGGCCCTATCAGCTCTGCTTCCTCGATCTCAAACCACCCAATGGGAGATCTACATCTACTACCATATAATGCCTCAAATGGTGCCATCTGAATACTAGCATGAAAGTTGTTATTATAAGAAAACTTGATAAGTGGTAAATGATCATCCCAGCTACCTTTGAAATCAAGAACACAAGCACGCAACATGTCCTCGAGTGTTTGAATAGTCCACTCTATTTTCCCATCGGTTTGTGGATGAAATTTTGTGCCGAGGTTTAACTACGTACCCAGACATTGCTAAAATTTCTTCCAAAATTTGGCCGTGAACTGAGCCCTACGATCTGAAATGATTGAGATTGGAGTGCCATGTAACCTGACTATTTCCTTGATATACAACAAAGCATATTGTTCCGCTATGTCAGTAGATTTAACTGGAAAGAAGTGCACTGATTTCGTGAGTCGGTCCACAATTACCCAAATTGAGTCAAACTTGTGCGGAGTGCGTGGTAAGCCCACCACAAAATCCATATTGATCATTTCCCATTTCCACATTGGAATTTCTTTTCTTTGTTCCAACCCACCCGGACGTTGGTGCTCGGCCTTCACTTGTTGACAATTTGGACACCTTGCCACATAGTCCGCCACGCTCCTCTTCATGTCATTCCGTCGATAGACTTCTTTGAGATTATGATACATCTTGTTAGAACCTTGGTGCATGGAGTATCTTGAAATATGAGCTTCTGCCATGATTCTTTCCTGAAGACTGTCGATATCTGGAACACATAGTCGCCCTTGGTATTGCAATGTACCATCATCTATACCAAGAGAAAAAACTGAGGTCTTGTGTTTATGGATTCCCTCCTTCAGCTGTACCAATAATGAATCATTATATTGCTTTTCTTTGATTTCCGCCACAAGCGATGATTCCGCCTTATTCTACACAATTACTCCTCCCTCATTAGAGTTCACAAGACGAACCCCCAAACTAGCCAACTGGTCAACCTCCCGAGCCAATGGCCTTCTAAAAGCTTCCAAGTGAGCCAAACTACCCATAGATTTCCGATTGAGGGCATCCGCCACCACATTAGCTTTCCCGTGATGATATAAAATATTGATGTCGTAGTTTTTGAGCAACTCAAGCCACCTTCTCTGCCTCAGATTCAAATCCTTCGGTTTGAAGATATATTGAAGGCTCTTATGGTCCGTAAATACATCCACGTGGACCCCATACGAATAATGCCGCCAAATTTTTAATGCAAAAACCACCGCCACAAGCTCTAAGTCATGTGTTGGGTAACTCTTTTCATGACCCTTGAGTTGCCTTGAAGCATAAGCTATAAATTTGCCATCTTTCATTAACACACACCCAAGCCTGATCCTTGAAGCATCACAATATACCACAAACCCCTCTGTACCATATGGCAGGGTAAATACCGGCACCGTATTGAAGCTTGACTTCAATTCCTGGAAGCTCCTTTCACAAGCATCGGACCACTAGAACTTAACCGCTTTCTGCGTCAATTTATTCAATGGAGAGGCAATAGTGGAGAAAACCTCCACAAACCTCCTATAATACCCGACTAGACCCAAGAAACTACGAATCTCTATTTTAGTGGTAGGTCTAGGCCAATCCTTTACCGCTGGAATCTTCTGAGGATCGAACCTAATCCCTTCTCCGGAGACAACATGACCTAGGAATGTAATAGATTCAAGCCAAAATCACATTTAGAAAAGTTCACATACAACTGGTGCTGATGAAGAGTTTGCAGAACTTCCCTGAGGTGGTCTGTGTGATCCTCCCGATTCCAAGAATACACAAGAATGTCGTCAATGAACACTATCACAAAGGAGTCGATAAAAGGCTTGAAGACTCGATTCATAAGATCCATGAAAGCTGTCGGGGTATTTGTCAGCCCGAAAGACATTACCAGAAATTCAAAATGCCTATACCGGGTTCTGAAAGCTATTTTTGAAATATCTTGCTCCCTTATCTTGAATTGATGATACCCGGACTACAAATCAATTTTGGAAAAGATATTAGCACCTTGCAATTGATCAAATAAATCATCTATACTTGGCAATGGGTATTTATTTTTTATTGTGATTTTGTTGAGTTGCAAGTAGTGAATACACATTCGTAGTGATCCATCTTTCTTCATGACAAAGATAACCGGTGTGCCCCAAGGCGACACACTCGGTCGGATGAAACCTTTCTCTAACAAATCCTTCAGTTGTTCCTTCAGCTCTTTTAATTCCATCGGCGCCATTCTATAAGATGGAATGGATACATGCTCCGTATCTGGCATCACATCAATCCCAAAATCAATCTCCTTGTCTGGTGGAATTCCAGGAAGCTCATCCGGAAAGAAATCGAGGAAATAATTTACAATTGGCATAGACTCAAGGGTAGTGCCTCTGCATCGGTGTCCGTAACCCTGAACAAATGATAAATACACCCCGTTTTGATCATATTCATGGCCTTAAGGTAAGAAATAAACCTACCTCTTGGTACTACATTATCTCCCTCCCATTCAACCACTGGATCATTAGGAAATTCGAGCCTCATAGTTCTGGTTCGGCAATCGAGTTTGGCAAAACATGAATAAAGCCAATCCATTCCCATTATCACATAAAATTCGACCATCCCTAGTTTGATGAGATTGACCATGGTTTCCCGACCATGCACCGTGACAACACAATCTCTATAAACTCGCACAGCCGTGATAGACTCGCCAACCGGAGTAGATACGGACAACGACTCGTGAAACTGTTTCGGTTCTATCCCAAAGCTCATAGCAACATAAGGAGTGACATAGGACAAAGAAGATCCAGGATAAATAAGGGCATACACATCATGAGATTGGAAAGTCAATATATCTGAGAGGACGTCTAGAGAAGCCTCTACACTCGGACGACCACTCATGGCATAGAATCGGCTAGGTCCTCCCCAACTCTGTGCACCAACCCTAGTTGCACAACGTGCTGTGGGTGCTGGAGTACCTCGAGTCGGTGAGGGTGCTGATGATGTAGTAGTTTCTTGACTGGATGGTTGAAATGTGCCCCTACCCGCACACTGGCAAGATACACGACAATGTCTCTGAATATGGCCCCTCATCCCACACCCATAACATATGGGCAATTCCATGTAGCAAATCCCTAAGTGCATCTTCCCGCATCTGGGGCATGGGGTCCTCTGTTGCTGCTGGGATCTCCCTTCTGACCGAACCTGCTAGTAGGGTCCCCTGGTGCCCTGACTGGGCCTGAAAAGACTCCACTACTACTGCTGACTACTGACTGGGCCCTGATTGTGGTGCACTGGCTGAAGACTGTGCAACAAATTGGGACGGCCCTGATGACCCTCCCCTAAAAGTCGCTCTCCTATCACAAGATGACTCCCCGAAGTTGCCGGTTGATCGGGCCTTGCTTCTACCCTCTCGCTCCATCATGGTTTTCAATTTATGGTTCTTCGTGGCCTGAGGAAATGCCACCATCTTCCCATAATTGATATCCGAATTCAAGGCAGCTGTAGAGGCCTGATTGATGGTCAAAGAACTAAGTCCATGAACAAATCGGCGAACCCTAGCCTCCATAGTGGGTAGCATGTGAACATCATACTTGGACAGGCGAGCAAACTCCATGTGGTATTCCCACACACTCTTGCTACCTTGCTTCATATTCTCAAACTCCACTACATGGGCTGCCCTTGTCTCAGCAGACAAGAAATGATCGACAAAGGCATCCGCAAACTCATTGCACCTCACTAGAGGACATCGCTCCTCACGGGAGTCTTCCCACAACTCGAACCACGAATAGGCCACCCCTTTCAGATGGTATGCAGCCAAATCCACTCCCTCTATCTCGGTTGCACGCATAACTCTGAGGGTCTTGTGCATCTCATCAATAAAATCCTGGGGGTCCTCCTCGGGATTTGCACCCGTGAACACTGGAGGGTCTAGCTGAAGAAATATGTTCACCTTAGAACTAGTAGATCCCCTTGCTGGCTAGAAGAGCTGGGTGTCACATTTAATCTTTGTGCCTGGGAAGCCACTATCTGAGTCAACATCTATATGGCTCCCTTGAGGCCCTCATTAGTAACACTAGGACTATAAGCTGGGGCTGAAGGTGGAACCGGACTAGTGTGAGGGATCGTTGCACCCTCGGTAGATGTAAGAGCTGGTGTAGTCAGATCCGGTGTAGAAGAATCAGGAAGGGTAATAGTCATGGGATTGTCCTCTCCCGCACCATGAAGTGGGGGATCAACAGCCATTCCTGGGGTGGCATTGGCTTCTTGGCCAATTCTCTCTTTCTTCTTAGGTGCCATTAGCTGAAAATTAGAACAATGCACGAGCTAAAAGGGGACAACCTCACATTCTGCTCTATCGCACGACGTAGCACAACAAAGAAGGGTATTATTCCTAAATGTCCAAATAGCCCCCTAATTATTGATGTGCTCGACAACACGCCGATAAGAAGGGCTCTACTAGACACAGCTCCGAGACTTCCTAGGATACTTTAAAACCTTAGGTTGTGATACCAAGTTTGTCACTCCCCAACCTTGGGGAGCGCGACCGGTGCTCAATCGAGTGAACCCGGTCGAGCAAGCCCATTAACTCTTTCCTACCCGACTCGTTCATGATCCAAAGGAATACATTATCATTAGCAAAACATGGAAATGGACTATATATACATATATATATATATTTATATAAGTGTTGCCAATTTATTAGGTACGTCATTGTTAGGTTTTAAAGTTCATACACCTTACGAATTCTTGAAACTGAAATCCAAAGCATTACCTAATTCACTGACCTTCCGAACACCCATATACAACCCACATTAATGTCTACGGATCCTCTAAAGATACAAACGACATAAATGACCATGCCGGAAACAAGGCCCCGGCTATACCTCAAAATGTGTAAACATATAAGTAAAAGAAGTACATCATCATCCCCTGGAAGAATAGGGGGCTCACCAAAGTCACTGAGAAAGGGGGGGGTGCTCCGCTAGCTGCGACCGGTACTATCTACCGTGGGATAACCTACATCCATTCAAAGATGTAGTGCCCCCGACAAAAGGGATGTTAGTACCATTGAATAACACTAGTATGTATAACTAAACACCATCTCCTTAGTAAACAAAACTCAACAAAATGCAAGAAAGAAATAAGTTAATCAAGAAATCAATAACATAGGCAACACCTCAACAGAAAATAAAGAATCACTTAAGCCATCAATGGAAATAATTACCACTTTAGTTTGGCCATCACTAGCATTGACATCTCATGATTCACACTACCACTGTAATCTTATACGGAGTCCGATCACGACCCGATCAGCTAGGTCATCTCCCTTAGGGACGTGTGTCCGCAATACCAATTTATGTTTCAATTCCAATTCATTTTGTAGCACAGTGCCACCATGTGTGCGGCATGGTGTCCAATCCCGGCCCGATAGGCTAGGCCGTCTTATTCAAGATATTCAAATTTTCCTCAATCATCTCATTCCTCATTTCACGCACATATTTCAGTTCTGTAAATGCTAGTGGCCACAATTGTTAATTCATGCTTGGCACTTGGTCGCATTGCCCAATTTGAGTTCTTTCCCACACATTCCACATTATTACAAATTTTATCAAGAAGTCGTTTAGTGCAAAACATCAAGTACACATGAGAACAACATGAATCATGGGCATACGGAGACCGCCACATCCTTTTGGAAATTAAACACATTTTCGAAAACTCCAACACATTATTAAATAACAATCATAGCATGACGGGGAGAATTTGAATACATATTACACATAAAGCTTTACTACACAAGAACGTCACGATATCATCTCCTACATCAGCCATGATTTACAACTTACACCAAATTGTAGGGGCACCATGGGGATTCGAGTTCTAAGAAGAGCGGGTTTTAGCCATATATACCTCAATTTCACTTCTTTAGGCTCTACAATTATCCGGAACTCTTTGCAATTTCAATCTATTCAGCAATATGACAAATTGAGCCCAAAAATTAGGGGATTGATCATAATTTTAGCTCATTATAGCATTTTATCATATATCATGTGTTCCTCAAGGTTTTATCACACCAGCCCTCTTCCCATTCTTAGCCATATTTAGCTCACGTTGATCCTAGGCCCCCATACCACCCATGCATGCAAAACAGTTAACCCCAAGCCCATGAAATATCTTGCTAGGTACCCATTTCAAAACAGTTAAACCCAACCCTAGATTCATATTTGTGATGTGAGAACATCCTAGAAATAATACTGATGTGTCTCTATGAAAAACCGAAAACGTGCCTATGATGACATCATCTGGTGATGCAGCCTCAGTCTAACCAGGAAAAGCATAACAATGTGATAGACCTTCCCCTCTAGGATGCCCTCTACCTGCATGTCCCCCATCTGTAGCTGACTGTGTAGGTATAGTAGCAACTAGAGCGGAACCCGTAGCCTGAGTACTCCGATGTGGTACACCCGCCCGGAGTCTAGGAGAATCTCACACCATGTGGCTGGTATCCGAACACTCAAAGCGGCATCTCCGCTAACATGGCTGTGGAAGATGTCCGAAATGGGTACTCTAGGACCCATGGATAAATGAAGCACTACGTAAAACTTGAAGTGCTGACTGAACTGCAGATGCACTCGATCCTCCTAAAAATCTCCACCACCTAATGAAATGAAGTATTTGTCTCCAGCTTCCATGATCCAACTCTTAGACTATAATTGAGCCAATCAATAAATATATAGACTCCATCTCTCTCTCTCTAACAGTATAAACCAAAGTAGGTGCATGACGAGATAACTCAGTGAACGTCATAGCATACTCAAACACGGTCATAGTCCTTTGCTGTAACTGCTCAAACTTGATGCGCCACGCATCCTAGAGGGTCTGTGGAACAAACTCCCTCAAAAATATATCAGAGAACTGAGTCCAAGTAAGTGGCACTGCACCAAATAGCATACCCTCCTCATAAGCCTTCCACCATCTATACACCGACCCCGTCAGCTAGAAAGTAGTAAGGGAAACCCCACTCACATCCACAATTCCCATAATGCATAGAATACGTTGACACTGATCTAGAAAACCCTATGCATCCTCGTAAGCTGCTCCACTGAAAGTAGGAGGAAAATACTTCTTGAACTTCTCAAGTCTCTTATGCTCCTACTCTGATGCCACTGGCTTGACCTCAGGATGAACCACGA
Organism: Nicotiana knightiana; assembly: GCA_005239525.1. Taxonomy (NCBI): domain Eukaryota; kingdom Viridiplantae; phylum Streptophyta; class Magnoliopsida; order Solanales; family Solanaceae; genus Nicotiana; species Nicotiana knightiana. The sequence continues at coordinate 118,558 of ML374680.1, read as the reverse complement.
TAATGGGATATACTGAAACAACACTCGGAGTCAGACCAAAATGAGTATGCTACTCTGGTGTATGAGCGGCAGGAGTCTGAGCTCCTCCCCAAGCTTGTGACGTAACTGGTGCAACTGGAATCAATTCCACCTGAGCCAATGTACCAAACATGCTCAGGAAGTGCGCTAAATTATCCTCGAGTCCAGGGTTAGCAACATGTGTCTCAGGTGCCTGCTCCCCAACCGGATCTAGTGGTGGCTCCTCAACTGTTGCTCGGGCAGGTTCTATAGATGTAGGACATTCTCCTCGTCGACCTTTACCCTATTCTCTACCCTGGCCTCTAGCAACACCGGCACTGGGGGCAGCATCATCACTATTTCAAACTTATGTTCTCGCCATCTGTGAGAGAATAGCATTACAAAGGCTTAAACTCCAATATCAATAAATCCACATGGTAGGAATGAAGGAAGTGATGTTTCCTAATAGTTCTGTAGCATCTCGATGATAAGTACATGCATCTCCGTACCGATCTGGAAGACTCTACTAAACTTGCTTATGACTCATAGCACCTATGAACCTAGAGCTCTGATACCAACGTGTCACGGCCCAAAATTCCACCTTAAGGATCGTAATGGAACCTAGTCCCTAGGACTAGGTAACCCTAACACATGCTGAGAATTAACAGAATTTAACCAACGTAACTGTACCGCATTAATTGATAACTAAAATAACATAGTTGAACCGAACATCAGTCACACGACCCCAAAACCGGCAGTTCAGATTCATAAGCTCTATTGAGTTCAATAGAAATCTTTAAATACAATATTATTCTTGAAGGTGACACCAAGTCCGGTGAATGTAATGACAGGTATAGCTTGAAGTCTCCGTATCAAATTACAAGCAGCTAACTAACATCCGATTCGCTCCAAGGTACCTGGATCTGCACAAATATGTGCCTAAGCGTAGTATGGGTACACTATAGCGGCACCTAGTAAGTATCAAGACTAACCTCGGTAGAGTAATGACGAGGTTAAAGACAAGACATCTACTAGTAAAACAGACTATGCAAAATATCAATATAAAGCTAACTACAGAAAAACCAAAGTAAATAAATGGCAACGAAGGGTAATCATGGATAAACAACAATATAATCATAACATAGATAATATACAAGTGAAATTTTTAGGGAATTGTCACGACCCCAAATCTAAACTAGTCGTGATGGCGCCTATCGTGGAACTAGGCAAGCTATATTAACACTCAGCGTAAAGAATCTTTCACTTATATCATTTCTAAACTGATAACCCGTAAAGGTATCATTTAAATTACCTTTTAAGCAGACAAAGCTACATCATATGTTTAAAATACAACCCCAAGACCCCGGAGTCACTGGGCATGAGCATCTACAGAAAATATACAAGTATGGAAAATAAACTCTATAATAGTAAGCATGAGAGAGCAGGGTTGTGGACACGTGCAACTACCTCACAAAATCTCCGAGAAGTCTCTGGAACAGATAGACAACTCACTCTTCCCTAGCACCTGGATCTGCACACAAGGTGCAGGGAGTAATGTGAGTACTCCAACTCACTAGTAATGAAAATAAATCAGACCTGAGCAGCAAGAAACACATAAAGTCAAATCATCAATTTACAATAAGCACAATCTTTCTTTCCAACAGTGTATTCGTTAAATCATCACGCTTAAAAAGCTGATTTCCGTGAAAATCCTTTGAAAAAATGTAATTTCCAACACTTTCAATATAATGTCCAATAAATTTAGGGTAAAATGATATGAATCATAAGTAGCCACTCGGGAAAAAACATGAATAATAAACCGCCCCTCGGGCATAACATCACTTGTAATCAGTCCCTCAGCATGCCTCACACTCACTCGTAATCAGCCCCTCGGGAAACCTCACAGCCACTCATGCCTCCCAAATCACTCGTCACTCAGCTCTCGACACTCGGCATTCGCACTCAGTATGTAGCTGCGCTCACTAGGGGTGTACAGACTCCGGAGGGGCTCCTACAGCCCAAGCACTATATCGATGCGGCGTGCAGCCCGACCTAATATCGTTGTGGCGTGCAACCCGATCTAACATATCTTGCTGCGGTGTGCTGCCCGATCCAACATATCTCACTGCGGCATGCATCCCGATCCATATATACTCCTCACAATATAGGCTCTCCGCCTCACGCAGTCAGAAACCTCTCAAAATCCACTCTGGCTATCAGTAAAACGGGGTACTCGACCCAAAAAAATAATTTTATGCATCAAAGTAGTGTAAATGAGATTGAGGTTTAAATCAGTTAAGCATAATATGGTTGAGTGTAAACATAAGTCAACATAGTGAGGAACAGCGTAAAAAGCCCCCAAGGGGTCTAAACACGTGGCACGAGGCCCAAATACGCCATTCTGCCCAAAACATAGTAATAATCTTTCAACATGAAATATCATATGGTTTATAATCAAATACACAACTTAATAGTTGCTACGGGACGGACCAAGTCACAATCCCCATCGGTGTACGCCACACACTCGTCATCTAGTACGTTTACCACTCCAAAATATTGATACAGGTGAAGTCCGGGGTTTCATACCCTCAGGACAAGATTTATAGTCATTACTTACCTCAAACCGGCCCGAAAACTACTCTGTGATGCTCTTGCCCCTTGAATCGGCTCCTGAATGCCCCGAATCTTACCAAACCCAGATTAATAACATCAATATATGTTAGGGAGACGAAACCCATTCGAAAATTATCAAGATTAGGCACAAATCCCGAAATTGGCCAAACCCGACCCCCGGGACCACGTCTCTGAATTCGATAAAGATTACAAAAATGGAATCCTTATTCTCCCACGAGTCTATACATACCAAGAATATCATAATTGGACCACAATTGCCCCTTCAATTCCTCAATTAAAGCCTCCATTTTCCGATGCCCTAACTTCAATTTACACCTCAATAACATGTAATCTAGTCGGATTATTCAATGATATTTCAATGTTATGGAGTAGAAATGATCACAAGTGATTTACCTCAAGACTTCCCATGACTTCTCGCTCAAAAATCGCCCCAAGCCGTGTTCTTTTCGTCCAAAAATGTGGAAATGAGCTAAAAAAACAAGACGACTCAATAAAACCACGAATCTAGTCGTTAAAAGACCAAATCCCGTCGCTAAAAGTGCCACATGCGGTCGCTAAATGTGCGCACCAGATCCTGTTGCACCAGCAATGTTTATTTTCACTAAAAAGGCTCTAACTCCACCATACGAACTCGGAATTCGATGATTCTTGTTCCTATGGGTCACAAATAATAATACGAACATAGCCCTTCAATCGAAACTCAATTCGGAATTCATTTTCTCACTGTGATACCCATTTCGCTCGTTAAACAATGAACTCATGTTTCGCATCAAAAACCCAATCGCGACATGATGAAATTAGACCAAACTTTTCAGATCACTCCTATAACTCATTATCAAAATCGTGGAAGTCTCGAAATCAAATTTCTATCTCTTGAACTAAAAATGGACCTTTGGATCATTACATGCTTATGCTCAAAACGCCAAAATCTTCCAAAACTTATATGAGCCTCATGTGACCCCTACCAAGTATACTAACAAGTCCCATAATATGACACAAACTTAGCTGATACCTCAAATTACATCAAACAATGCTAAAACCGTGAATCACACCCCAATTCAAGCTTAATGAAACTAACAACTTCCAACTTCTATATTCGATGTCGAAACCTATCAAATCAAGTTCGATTGACCTCAAATTTTGCACACAAGTCACAAATGACACTATGAACCTATTCCAACTTCTGAAATTCCATTCAAACCCCGATATCAAAATTTTCACTGCCAACCGAGAAACACCAAATTTCCAATTTTGCCAATTCAAGCCTAATTCTACCACGGACCTCCAAATCACATTACAGACGCTCTCTCAAGTCCAAAATAACCTAACGGAGCTAACCAAATCATAAAAATCTAAATCCGAGGTCGAATACTAAAAAGTCAAAACTTGGTCAAACCTTTCAAATTTAAAGCTTCAAGCTGAGGATTGTTCTTCCAAATTTATTCCGATTATCTAGAAAACCAAAAATGACGATTTACATAAGTTATAATACATCATATGGGGCTAGTAATGTCCGAGAACTGGCGAGCAAAGTGTAAATGCTCAAAACGACCGGTCGGGTCATTACAGGAATACAAGGAGAGTCTAGGTGACATTTTACGGTGTATGCATGTGCAAGAATACAATCACAACTCAAATCAACAAGTAATATCGGAGACAATGAATAGCACAATTGAAACGACAAAACAAATCACATAATATGCATGACACACACAAGGAAATCACACCACCACACGAATCGTCAATAGTATGCCCCCCGACCATCATATATCATCTTTTACATAGCCCCCTTGTCTCATCGCGTGCAGAACAATAAAGTAAATGCTGCCTTGTCTCGCCACACGCGTATCAACAATTATCTCACCTTGTCTCAACACATGCAAAAATGCGATATATATATATATATATTATTGTCACACCCCAATTCCGAGGGACGAGACCGGCGCCAAACCGGATGAACTCGGTCAAGTGGACCTGGATTACCTTTCCTACCCAGCATATTTCCCCGTGTTTATAGCATATATTATTCATATGAAATAGCAAGAGAAAATCAAAAACTTTGATTCACAACATAAAGTCCATTTTTCCTCTTTTAACGTTTTCAACATTAGATCTTACAAAAACATACATACTAAATACAACATTCCCGATACGGGGCCACGATTATGAGTAAGTACAACAACTACCCAAAATATATTTACCACCCACATAGTGTCTACGGAGCCTCTAAGAGTATGGAGAAGAATACATAGGCTTGCTGGTAACAAGGCCCCAAGTATATCTCAAAAGAAATGACATAAACAAAATGAGTCAACATGAACTACACACAGCCCTGAGAGGAAGTGGGGCTCACTAAGACTGCTGAAGAGATGGAGGGAAGGCACCACTGTCGTCGATCAACGCTACCTGCTATAGAACCACCTACATCCATTTAAAATATGTAGCACCCCCGGCAAAAGGGACGTTAGTACCATTGAATAGTACTAGTATGTATGAACAAGATTTACTCTAAGTAAAATCAAACAATACACAGATAGGAGATAGTCAAAGAAACCAAACAAATACTGCACAGAGATACATAAAACACAAATAAGAGTTCCACAATTTCTTATTTCAATCGTTCTCCTGTTGCGGCGCGCAACCCGATCCCACCTTACAATCATATTCCACCCTTATTCCTTCTGTTGCGGTGTGCAACCCAATCCTACCGTACATTTTTGTGGCGGCGTGCGACCCGATCCCACCGTACAATTTTGTTGCAGCGTGCAACACCTTACAATCACATTACACCCTTATTACTTCTGTTGAGGCATGCAACCCGATCCCACCTTACAATCACATTTGATAGCAGCATCAACCATTCAATTCAATCACAAGGATTTTCATCAGCAAGAGTATAATTCGTAACAACTAAATAACCATGTGAAATCAAGGCTATAGTAAAAAAAAATTGTCATTGAATTCGTATTTAAAAATCTGCACTATTTCCAAATATTGAAACCAACATATCTCCTTCATTATAAGGCCAAATAGAGTGGATCAATAGCCTAACTTGAATGGAATTTCACAAGGAGTCCATTAGAGGCTTCAAAAGAGAGTTTCAGGATCATTTCCCATAATAAACGAGGCAGAACATTTGGGTAGAAACATATAATATCGAGGGTTTGTTCATTTGGTCATATTTTGAGTTGGGGAGCTTAGATTTAGGCGATTTTTGAGGCAATTTTCACCACATGGATTGGGGTAAGTGTTCTATACTCGATTTTAGTTATATTTCATGAATCCATCTTCATTTTTGGCATTTCATTGATGATTTCAAAGTGAAATTTGGGGGGTTGTGTAAAAAATTTCATGAAGTAAATTTTTGAGTTTTGAACATTGATTCAAAGTCTGATTTGAGTGAAACTAATTGTTACATTTCGCGTGTTTGTATTAATGTTTTGTTTGTAATTTAATCGACCTAGGCTCGGGAATGAGATTATTTTTTAGGTTATAAGTATTTATGCTATTTATAACAGGTGATAAGTAAGTGCATTCAAGGTTAAAGGTTAAAAAAATCAAAGAAAATGAGTTTCATTGAAGGTTGTCAATTTGGGATAAAATACGGTCCAAGCAATAATACCCCGTATTTATGAACTACTACCTTACAAGGTACCACATGACAATGATAGTAAGGTGCATAAAGTATGCTAAAAGTGATTAGTATTTTATGTAAATTGGGATATTACCTAATTATGTTGGTAAGAGGTTAATTATTGATTTTAGTTGGATGTTAACAAATTCCTTAGAAATTGGTGGATAAATATTTGGTGGAAATATCATCCCCACGTGGAAGCACGGGGTTATATTTGCAAAGACAAAATAGTGAATCTTTGGCTTATGTGGCTAGGTGGCACATTTATGCGATTTTGGCAATGTAATCTGTCACGGCCCAAATCGATGGGCCATGACAGGCACCCGATACCTTACTCAACCGAGTACCGACATAACATATCTTTTCGTATCATGCTATCATAGGTAAATGAGACGGAAAGGTTTCCGTAGGATAACTAGAATAAAACATGTAATATCAACTTGTACATAACACATATAGGCCTATAAGACCAAAATGATCACTCGTATACTAAGCATAGGCCGACAAGGCCATACAAACTCTCATGTACATGACATCTGTCTACATGCCTCTAAGAATACATAGTTTTCATAAAGGCCGGGACAGAGTCCCACCATACCAAAGAATACACGTCTAAATCATACTAACCAAACAAGCAACTCCGAAGCAAATGGAGCACACCAACATCTTCTGCTGAACTGCTAGCCTACTTGGAGGTCTCTCGACCTGTCTATCGGGATCTGCGGGCATAAAACGCAGCGTCCCCAAGTAAAAGGGACGTCAGTACGATTAATATACCGAGTATGTAAGGCACATATATAAGTACATAACAGGCATTGGAGAATTATAGAGTAAAAGACTCAACCTGTAAGTCTGGATCACTTTGTAAATCAAGAAATAATTATAATTTCATGCATATGCGTATGAATGTCATGTGGTGCATAGGTACATGTTTCATAACATCATCAGGCCTCTGAGGGCATCCCATCATATCATCTCAGCCACTGTGGGCAAAATCATCAATGTATACCAGCTGATCAAGTGGGGATGCCTATATAACGCAATAACCTTTCTCATATCCCCCCCCCCACACACACGCAATAACCTTTCTCATATCCCCCCCCCCACACACACGCAATAACCTTTCTCATATCCCCCCCCCCACACACACGCAATAACCTTTCTCATATCCCCCCCCCCACACACACGCAATAACCTTTCTCATATCCCCCCCCCCACACACACGCAATAACCTTTCTCATATCCCCCCCCCCACACACACGCAATAACCTTTCTCATATCCCCCCCCCCACACACACGCAATAACCTTTCTCATATCCCCCCCCCCACACACACGCAATAACCTTTCTCATATCCCCCCCCCCCACACACACGCAATAACCTTTCTCATATATATGTATATATGTAACGCCATCTGGTCATGGGTCAATGTGCATGTATAAATGTATGAAATACATATGAACCATCTTAATAAAATCTCTCAGTATGTCATAAGGCCATTATGCCTCTGATTAATATCATCAAATAAACTTTACCAACTTACATATTTCTAAGACCCATGAACATATGATAGAATAATATGACACATGGAATAATAAGAATATACACATCTCTAGCATTTCTATGAATAGAGTATTTTATAGAAGTTGTGCATTTACTTGTTTCGCTTGTGTCGTATAGATCATGCCAAAACGAAAGAAGGGATGGCCTTAACATACCCGGAGTAGGGAAAAATTCGTATGATGTTCTTGAAAAAGGTTACACCATACTCCATTAGAATCGGAAAATCTTACGTTGCTAAATCTCGTTGGGATCGTTTGGTTGCAGGAAGGATTGCTAATGTTTCTCTCTTCTTATTGCAATACCTTTGTATTGAAAATATTAGGAATGGGTTTGCATCCGATTGAACTGTCTTTGATAATGAATCTTGAAAAGTTATTAGAATGCTAACGTTTTGTTCCCCCACTTCTAATTGTAAAATTGTTTTGAAAGTTTAAAGTTTGAGGTGTCTTTTGATCAATGTATTAGGATGCCACCTACTAAGAATGACTATGAGTCATTGGCTTAATAAGTGGCTTTCTTCCACGTTTTTATAGGGGTGGGGTGGGAATTATTAATTTTTATTCGCTTATTAGGTAATTAGGTAATGTCCCATTACTCGATAATTAAACAATTACCCGCATAATTACGAATTATATCAATTTACTTTCAATTTACTTATTTTAATACACTTTATACATCATTCTATCATGGTCATATATTACCTTGTATGGTACTAGTCCATAAATATCATGTATTAACGCTCGGCCCGAATTTTACCCCGACATGCCAAACTTGAATGAAAATTTATTTTCTTTGACTTGCTTCCCCTCTCACCTTTACGAATTTTACTCATCACTTGTTTGAAATAGTATAATTCTTATAATCTCCAAAAAATCTTTTTCTTTGATCCATGTCAATTACCTTACGACGAATTCAACGTACAATACTATAGGGTGCAACATCGTCATAATTTAATACTGCGAAATGTAACGTCGGCATAATATTACGGGGCATAACATCATTCCCCCCTTTGGAACGTTCGTCCTCGAATGTTGACTGATGCTCTTATTATTTTCATAACTTATATTGAATACCTTAATACTCTCCTTGACATTTAGGCAGTTGTTCTATGAATAAATCCAAAGGCTTGGGTGTTCCCCTCTTTAGACCTCTTTCCCACGCCATGACTTGTGATCGAATTCCTTCTAATCTCGTAACTTTTGCTACCTTCTATCATGCAGCCTCTACGATACTGACCTTGTAAGTGTGCCTATGCGACTCTTCTCTCCTTTTTCCTCCAGCTTTTAGCCAATCTCTACGCCTTACTTTGTAAACATATACAAGTCTTAATAGGATGCCTCTCTGAGCATCTATAGGTGTACTGAAGTTCTTCGCTCGGTACTTTGTAGAAATTGCGAATATGGCTACATCTTATTTCGTAGAACATTCGTATGACTTTACTGCGTCTACGTAGGTCATATTATACCATAATTCTTACTTCAATTTATCGCTACTGAGGTCTGCAACCAACTTCAGGTTACTCTCCTTGTTTATCCTTAAGAATGATGGTCTAATCTCATCTTATACTGTTGAACTTTTATCTATATATTGTTGATTCACCTTAATGTTGATTCATCATCTACCACTGATAACTTGGTCTTTTATGTAACACAGCCGCTAGGGGTTGCGTCACATCGGGGATATCAGGAGTAGTTAGATTGATCCTAGGCGTGATACTATTCTTCCATAACCGTACTTCTATAGCATCCCAATGTGACTCACCTTATATGGGTATTTTAGTCCCTTACAATTCATGAAATCCTCTTCCCCCCTCTTTTTTTTCTTCAATTCATTACTCAAGCGAAAGCCCAAATGTTATCCTTTCTTTATCACAATTACACATTCATTCTGCTACCAGGGGCAACATTCCATCTCTTCTAAATGCTACTAGTCTTAGACTCCTTTGAATTCCTTCAGGCTATATTGAGCTTTTATAACTTAGAGGAACCATCAGCTCCTTTTGTTCTCACGGGCTTAATCCCGAGGACTTATCAATTTTCGTAACCTTTTCCCTTGCCTTCTTCTTATCCTTGTTCTTGCTTATCTAAAACCTTGTTGTTCTATCATACTCTAGCTTGTGATCGATTCCCTTAGGATTTTCTAGAACATCAAACGAGACATCGCATCGTCTCTAACTCTTCTTTTACTCTCTAATTAGACTTTTCGGTACTTAGAAACCATAGGCTAGAAGGTACGCTACTGATGATGCTGCTATCAACCCTGGATACTGAATCCCAGTGCTACTAGTCTTTTACCTGAAGTATGTACCACTCTCATCGTTCTATACTTGAGTATTCCACGCGTTGTTTACCTTTACCTTCCTTACTTAAAAATATCACCATACCTTCTTGTATCTTTCTTTCATAACCTCCCTCCCACATAATTATATATCACATCCACCATTTGAAGTTCTATTATAATACTTGCACCTCTGGTGCCTATGCAATCCCGTAGGAGCTCCATGCTGACTTCTTATGAGGCCGATACTTCTTCTAACTAGCTTTATGTCATCTTAAGATATCTGCCGATCTGTGGTTCATGGTATTAGTTATTCTGTTTATCCTTTCATGGACGCTGAGGAATATGCATGATACAATCTTTCTGTAAAGACCGGTAAAATTTCATGGCTAAAAATTATGCCCAAATAGGTCCCCGTGTTGTTATAACTGTAGAAATTCTTAAAACGGACCCTTTTTGATTAAAAATTATCCCGGGACTTATAGGATAAAATTTTCTAGGTTTGCTCAGGTCTGCGGTCCATTATGCGATCCCAGATCAAGTATGTGGACCGCATAGTGGTCGCATACTTGGACATTTTGCTGTCCATTTTGAGGACAACTATGCGGCCTAGAATGTGATCGCATTTCTCGAATGCGGGCTGCATAGTTGTCGCATTCTTGCACCTTGATTTTTATGGAGGGAGTTATGCGACGCACTATGCAATCACATAACAGGTATGCAGACCGCATAGTGGTTGCATACGTGGGAAGTCTACTTTTCTTTTTGGCTCAATCGAGGGCCATTTATGCGACAGGAATGTGGACCGCATAGCAGGAATGCGGTCACATTCCCGACCGCATTTCTGCTTCGGGACTGTTAAAATTCTAATTTTATACCCGACCCCCAGTTCATTAAAAACTTACCCCCTTCAATTTTAAATATTATCTGGACAAAATAGAGGGAGGGCAGAGAGAGTTCTAGAGAGAGAAAGTCCCAACTTCATCAAATTGATCCTCCTTCATCACTCAAGATTTGAACTAATCAAGTAGGACACCATTTTTTTCACTATAAGAGGTAAGCTTCTACCCCATCAACTTCAATTTCCAGATTTTTGTTATAATGAAACATGATTAGGTAATTTAATGAAGATGGGGGTAGGGATTTTGCATGCATGTAACCAACTAGTCAAAATCTAGTAAATGGAAACGGGTTTGGGTAACTATTCACAAAAAATGGGGTTAGTAATCTAAGGGGGTCACATAACGTTCGATAAAATTCCTAAATGAGTTCGAGTTATGTTTATGGTTCCTCATTCTAAGTGAAATATATCACAGTGTGGAATAGATTGACGGTGCTAAACGGTCTGGTGATTTGTGGTAAACATATTAAAGGGAAAATTCAAACTCGAGGTATGTATGGATAACTTTAATATTTGTAGAGTCACCTTGTTGGTGTCCGAGCGTTTGGTATGAGTTTCTTGCTTGAGCATATGTGAATTGATTTCTCTAATGTGTTGAGACATAAGATTCCATTCCCTGATTGTCCTTGTTGATTTCCGTACTGCCTTGCTATGTGAGATTGTAAGAAGGTGATTCTTTGTTGCTTATTCTATCATGTGCAAAGCTCGTTAACTGTTGGATACATCTGTATGAGAGGAAGTGCTGCAAAACGAAAGAAATGATAATGAATGAAATTGTTGAATGCATCTAAGTGCAAAATGCTGTGTAGCAAGTAATGGAAAGGAAATGTGGATTTATCTAATTGAACTATATGTTGATGGTATGCCATATATGACTCACCGTTTGGTAAAGATTACTATGGCCTTGATTTCACATGGTTTTTTACGGATGTATATTCTTGATGATGAAAATCCTTCTGATTGAATTGATTGGTTGATGTTGCTATCAAATATAGTTGTAAGATGGGATCGGGTTGCACGCCACAATAGAATTGTAAGGTGGGATCGGGTTGCATGCCGCAACAGAAGTAATAAGGGTGTAATGTGATTGTGAGGTAGGATCGGGTTGCACGTTGCAACATAAGAAATAATGGTGGAATATGATTGTAAGGTGGGATCAGGTTGTGCACCGCAACAAGGGGACAATTAAAATAAGAAAATGTGAAAACCTCATTTGTGATTCTCTGTTATCACCGTGCAATATTTGTTTGGGTTTATTAACTGCCTCTTATATGTGTATATCTTGATATTACATAGAATAAAGTTTGTCTATACATGCTAGTACTATTCATTGGTACTAACGTCCCTTTTTGCCGGGGGCGCTACATCTTTTATATGGATGTAGGTGGATCTATAGCAGGTATCTCGTTCCGTCGTTAGTGGTGCCTCCTCTTCATCTCTTCAGCAGTTCTGGTGAGCCCCATTTCCTATCGGGGCTGTGTGTGGACCATATCATTCTCTTTTGCTTATGTTGTAAAAGGTATAGTCGGGGCCTTGTTACCAGCAAGTCTATGTAAACTCCTAGTACTCTTAAAGGCTCCATAGACACTGTGTGGGTTGTATATATGTATATTTTGGGTAGTAGTTGTAATTATTCAGAATCATGGTTCCATGATGGAAATGTTGTGTTTAGTTTGTATAATTTTGGGATCGTCAAAGGATTTAAGCGTTAAAAGAGGATAAATGGAAATTATGTTGTAAATTCATTATAAATTTGTATATTGTGCACACGGGGTAACGCGTTAGGTAGGAAAGGCAATCCAGGTCCGCTTGACAGGAATCATATCCGGTTAGGTGCCGGTCTTGTCCCTCGGTTTTGGGGCGTGATAAACTTGGTATCAGAGCCTCAGGTTTTAAAAGTGTCCTAGGATGTCTCGGAATCGTGTCTAGTTGAGCCCTTCTTATCGGTGTGTTGTCGACCACATCTATAATTAGGGGGCTGCATGTACATTTAGGAAAAATACCCTTTATTGTTATTCTGTATCGTGCGATGTGATGGAAGGTGAGGTTGTCTATGTCTGACTCGTGCATTTTTCCAATTTTCAGTAAATGGCACCCAAGAAGAGAGCTCGACTCGGCCTAGAGGCCAATGCCACCATAGGAGTGGTCATAAATACTCCAGCTGATGGTGCGGGTGCGAATCACTCCCCGGCCACAAAACTGCCTGACTCCTCCACTTCAGACAAGGCTATTCCTATTCCTGCTCCAGCAGAGGGTGTTACAGTCCCTCCAGCTGATGTTCCTGATCCTTCTTCAGTCACAACTTTCGGTCCTGGTATTTCTTATAGGGACCTCAGGGGAGCTATACAGATGCTTACTCAGCTAGTGGCCTCTCAGGCCCAAAAGTCACATGCTGCCCTTGCATCCTCTAGCGAGCAAGGGGATTCTTCAAGTTCCAGAGTCAACCAGTTTCTACAATTAGCCCCTCCAGAGTTCACAGACACTGATCCAGAGGCTGATCCTCAGGAGTTCATTGATGAGATGTGCAAGACCCTCCGAGTTATCAAGGCTACAGAGTCAGAGGGAGTTTTGTTGGCTTCCTATCGTCTGAAGGGAGCGGCATATTTGTGGTTTGAAATGTGGGAGAGTTCTCGTGGAGAGGGGAGCCCTCCAGCGAGGTGGAAGAGTTTGTGGCTGCCTTTATGGATCATTTCTTTCCTGCCGAGATTATGGCAGCTCGTGCTATAAAGTTTGAGGCCCTCAAGCAGGGCAACATGAGTGTGTGGGAGTATCATATGGAGTTCGTATGCTTGTCCAAATATGTTGTTCACATGGTTTCTACTATGGAGGCTAGAGTTCGTCGGTTTGTTCAAGGCCTTGGTCCCTTGGTTATTAACGAAACTGCTCTGCATTCAGATATGAACTACAGGAAGATTATGGTATTTTCCAAGGCTACGAAGGCTCGGAAATTAAAGATAAGAATGGAGAGGGAGAGTAGTAGTAGGGCCCGGTCAGCGGGCAACCCTGGGAGTTCAGTTGGAGGAGGGAGATCAGTCCTTGGGAGAGCGTCATCAGGGCCATCTCAGCCCTATGCGCAGTCCTCAACCAATGCGCCGCCACCAGGGCATCATCATGGAGGCCGCGTTTGACCAGGTTCAAATAGCAGGAGGTTCCATCAGTCGGGTCGTTCTGGTAGGAGGTTCCAGCAGTAGCGGAGGTCCCCATGCCCTAAGTGTGGGAGGTTTCATTCTGAGCCCTGTTACTTGGACATACCAGTATGCCATAGGTGTGGAGTGAGAGGCCACGTTCAGCGAGACTGTCATGCACCCCGTCAGAGCACGGGTAGGGGCACTTCTCAGCAATCCAGCTCTTCAGTCACTATGTCTTCAACACGCCCTCCAGCTCCAGCAGTACGCGATGCAAGTAGGAGTGGAGCACAGGGTCGAGGGGGACCCAGTCGGTTTTATGCTTTGATTGGTTGCCAGAGTGAGGAGGCTTCTCCAGATGTTGTCACAGGTATTCTAATTGTTCAGTCATATGATGTTTATGCTCTTATTGATCCCGGGTCTTCTTTGTCATATGTTACTCCATTTATTACTTCATGTTTTGGGATAGAACCCGAATAGCTTCACGAGTCATTCTCTGTGTCGACTCCGATTGGTGATTCTATTACGGCCGTGCGAGTCTATATGAATTGTGTTCTCATGGTGCGTGGTCGGGATACCACAACCGATCTTATTGAGTTAGAAAAGGTAGATTTTTATGTAATTATGGGGATGGATTGTCTCTATTTGTGCTTTGCTAAACTCGACTACCGAACCAAAATTATGGGCTCGAGTTTCCTAATGAATCAATTATCAAGTGGGAGGGGAATAATGTTGTGCCAAGAGGTAGATTTATTTCCTACCTTAAAGGCTCAAAGATGATCAGAAATGGTGCATCTACCATTTAGTCCGGGTTTCGGGCACCACTTCAGAGGTTCCTGCTCCCGAATCTGTGCCTGTTGTGAATGAATTGCTTGAAGTATTTCTGGACGAGCTTCCTGGGATTCCACCAGATAGAGAGATCGATTTTGTGATTGTTGTATTTCCAAATATGCAGCCAATATCTATTCCACCTTACCGAATGGTGCCAACAGAATTGAGAGAGTTAAAAGAACAATTGAATGATCTATTAGAAAAAGGTTTCATTCGGCCAAGTGTGTCGCCTTGGGGCGCATCGGTTCTTTTTGTCATAAAGAAAGATGGATCATTTTGGATGTGTATTGACTATTGGCAGCTCAACAAGGTCACCATAAAAAACGAATACCCATTTCCTCGGATAAATGATTTGTTTGACCAGTTGCAATGTGCTAAGTTCTTCTCAAGTATTGATTTGCGGTCCGGGTATCACCAGTTAAAGATCACGGAGCAGGACATTCCTAAGACTGCCTTCAGGACTCGATATGAGCACTTTGAATTTATGGTAATGTCTTTTGGGCTAACCAACACCCCAACAGCTTTTATGGATCTTAGGAATTGGGTTTTCAGACTGTTTCTTCACTCCTTTGTGATTGTCTTCATGGATGATATCCTTGTTTATTCGCGAAGTCAGGAAAATCATGCTACTCACCTCAGGGAAGTTCTACAGACTCTTCATCAGGACTAGTTGTATGTAAAGTTTTCAAATTGTGAATTTTGGCTAGAATCAGTCACCTTTTCGGGCCATGTTGTTTCCAGGGAAGGGAATGTCATGGTGCATAACGGAGCGGAGTCTTCTCTTGTAACAAAGGTCAAGGTAAAGCAATTCAGGGATGATCAGAGGCTCACAATTCCAGGTATTCAGTACCCCCAGGTTCTACGAAGATGTATCATAATCTCAAGGAGATTTGTTGGTGGAATGGTATGAAGAGGGGTGTGGCGGACTCTGTGGCTAGGTGTCCGAATTGTCAGCAAGTGAAGGTCGAGCATCAGAGGCCTAATGGGTTGACGCATCTCATGGAAATACAAATATTGAAATGGGAGATGATCAATATGGACTTTGTGGTAGGGTTACCCCACACTCAGCACATGTTTGACTCAATTTGGGTGATAGTGGATCGACTCACAAAATCAGCTCACTTCTTTCCAGTCAAGTCCACCGATACTGTAGAATAATACGCTCAGTTGTATATCAAAGAAATAGTATGGATTCATGGCACTCCAGTATCTATTATCTCGGATCGAGGGACCCAGCTCACAGCTAACTTTTGGAAGAAATTTCAGCAAGGTTTGGGTACGCAGGTAAATCTCAGCACAGCATTCCACCCACAGACTGATTGGCAGGCAGAGCGGACCATTCAAACGCTTAAAGATATGTTACGGGCTTGTGTATTAGATTTCAAGGGTAGCTGGGATGATCACTTGCCACTTATAGAATTTGCTTATAATAACAGTTTACAGACTAGTATTTAGATGGCCCCATTTGTGGCATTGTACGGAAGGAAGTGTAGGTCTCCGATTGGATGGTTCGAGGTTGGCGAGGCAGAACTTCTAGGACCGGATCTTGTGCACCAAGCTGTGGAAAAATTTAAAGTCATTCAGGAGAGGATGAAGACTGCTCAGAGTCGTCAGAAATCCTATACGGACGTTCGTCGAAGAGATTTGGAGTTTCAAGTAGATGATTGGGTATTCTTGAAGGTGTCTCCCATGAAAGGAGTGATGCGGTTTGAGAAGAAAGGGAAATTGATACCAAGGCATGTAGATCCATATAGGATTTCTCAAAGGATAGGACATGTGCTTATAGGCTAGAATTTCCCCCTGAGATGTCATTAGTACATCCGGTGTTTCATGTGTCCATGTTGAAGAAGGTGATTGGGGATCCATCCGCCATTGTGCCGATTGAGACGGTTAAAATTAATGAAGGACTGTCATATGAAGAGGTTCCAGTTGTTATTCTTGATAGGCAAGTTCGTAGATTGAGGAACAAAGAGATTGCTTCTGTTAAAGTGTTATGGCGAAGTCAACAAGTCGAAGAAGCCACGTGGGAAGCGTAAAATGAAATGAAAGAGAAATATCCCCATTTGTTTGAATAAGTCCGGTAATGGTTTGAAATTTGTCATTCCGAAGCAATTATATATTGTGTCAAATTTTGTGCAAAAGCACCCCATCCCCCCCACCCCCCCAGTTTCCCTACTATTGTAACTTCTCAAGTTGTGCCATATTTGTGTATGTTGTAATTATTTGGGTAATGTGAAACTCCTTGAAGTAAGGTAAATTATGTGCAATTCATGTGATAGTTAAATGATATGCAAGTTTGTGGATTTAACCGAACTATGTGAGGCTTGTGGAAGTAATTGAATTATATGTAGCTTGTTGAAATGACCGCATTATGTGCAAGTTGATAGAGTAACTAAAAATTTTTGAAATTGGTTACAATGTGTTTCGGGGGCTCTCTGATAGGTAGATAGGCCTAATTACAAAGGAAACTCTGGCAAAATTTTCAGGAAATATCGGAGTTAGTAAAAATTCGGGGGTTGGCATGTTTTGTGTTCTCTTAACTAAGTGATTCATCGATCCTCGCTCGAGGACGAATGATTATAAGTGGGGGAGAATATAAAAACCCGTAAAATTTCATGGCTAAAAATTATTCCCAAATAGGTCCCCGTGTTGTTATAACTGTAAAAATTCTTAAAACGGGCCCTTTTTGAGTAAAAAGTACCCCAGGACTTATAGGATAAACTTTTCCAGATTTGCGCAGGTTTGCGGTCCACTATGCGATCGCACATCAGGTATGCGGACCGCATAGTGGTCACATACTTGGACAGTTTGATGTCCATTTTGAGGACAGTTATGCGGCCTAGAATGCGATCGCATTACTCGAATGCAGACTGCATAGTTGTCGCATTCTTGCACCTTGATTTTTGCGAAGGGAGTTATGTGACGCATCATGCGATTGCATAACAGGTATGCAAACCGCATAGTGGTCGCATACCTGGGCAGTCTTCTTTTCTTTTTGACCTATTTGAGGGCCATTTATGAGACAGGAATGCGGCCCGCATAGCAGGAATGTGATCGCATTACTGACCGCATTTCTGCTTCAGGACTATTAAAATTCTAATTTTATACCCGACCCCCTGTTCATTAAAATGCGTACCCCCTTCCATTTTAAATATTTTCTGAACAAAATAGAGAGAGGGAAGAGAGAGTTCTAGAGAGATAAACTCCCAACTTCATCAAAGTGATCCTCCTTCATCACTCAAGCTTGGAACTAATCAAGTAGGACACCATTTTTTTCACCATAAGAGGTAATCTTCTACCACATCAACCTTAATTTCCAGATTTTTTTTAAAAATGAAACATGATTAGGTGAGTTCATGAAGATGGGGGTAGGTATTTTGCATGCATGTAACCAACTAGTCATAATCTAGTAAAGGGAAGCGGGTTTGGGTAATTATTCACAAAAAAAGGGTTAGTAATGTAAGGGGGGTCACATAGCGTTCGATAAAATGCCTAAATGAGTTCGAGTTATGTTTATGGTTCCTAATTCTAAGTGAAATATGTCACATTGTGGAATAGATTGACGGTGCTAGACAGTCCGGTGATTTGTGGTAAAAAAATTAAAGGGGAAATTCCAACTCGAGGTATATATGGCTAACTTTAATCTTTGTAGAGTCACCTTGTTGGTTTCCGAGCATTTGGTATGAGTTTCTTGCTTGAGCATATGTGAATTGATTTCTCTAATGTGTTGAGACGTAAGATTCCATTCCGTGATTGTCCTAGTTCATTTCTGTACCGCCATGCTATGTGAGATTGTAAGAAAGTGATTCTTTGTTGCTTATTCTATCATGTGTAATGCTCGTTGAATGTTGAATACATCGGTATGAGAGGATGTGCTGCAAATGGAAAGAAATGATAATGAATCAAATTGTTGAATTCATCTAAGTGCTACATGCTGTGTAGCAAGTAATGGAAAGGAAATGTGGATTTATCTAACCGAACTATATGTTGACGGTATGCCGTATATGACTCACCGTTTGGTAAAGATTACTGTGGCCTTGATTCTCATGGTTATTTACGGATGTATATTCTTGATAATGAAAATCCTTGTGAATGAATTGATTGGTTGATATCGCTATCAAATGTAACTGTAAGATGGGATCGGCTTGCACGCGTGCAACAAAATTGTAAGGTGAAATCGGGTTGCACACCACAACAGAATTGTAAGGTGGGATAGGGTGGCACGCCGCAACAGAATTATACGGTGGGATCGGGTTGCATGCTGCAACAGAAGTAATAATAGTGTAATGTGATTGTGTGGTGGGATCAGGTTGCACGCTGCAACAGAAGAAATAAGGGTGGAATATGATTGTATGGTGGGATCGGGTTGCGCGCCGCAACAAGGGAACAATTGAAATAAGAAAACGTGAAAACCTCATTTGTGATTCCCTGTATCCCCATGAAATATTTGTTTGGTTTTCTTAACTGCCTCTTATATGTGTATTGCTTGATTTTACATTGAATAAAGTTTGTCTATACATGCTAGTACTATTCAATGATACTAACGTCCCTTTTTGCCCGGGGCGCTATATCTTTTATATGGGTGTAGGTGGTTCTATAGCTGGTAGCTCGGTCAGTCGTTAGTGGTGCCTCCTCTTCATCTCTTCAGTAGTTCTGGTGTGCCCCATTTCCTATCGGGGTCGTGTGTGGACCATATCATTCTCTTTTGCTTATGTTGTAAAAGGTATAGTCGGGGCCTTGTTACCGGTAAGTCTATGTAAACTCCTAGTAATCTTAGAGGCTCCGTAGACACTGTGTGAGTTGTATATATGTATATTTTGGGTAGTAGTTGTAATTATTCGGAATCGTGGTTCCGTGATGGAAATGTTGTGTTTAGTTTGTACAATTTTTGGATCATCAAAGGATTTAAGCGTTAAAAGAGGATAAATGGAAATTTTCTTGTAAATTCATTATAAATTTTTATATTGTGCACACGGGGTAACGCGTTGGGTAGGAAAGGAAATCCAGGTCCACTTGAACGGAATCATCCGGTTAGGTGCCGGTCTCGTTCCTCGGTTTTGGGATGTGACACTTCTGTTTAAGTCCTGGGCTCAATTCTTTCTTTTAAAGTATACCAGAATCTTCTACGGCTGTATATGCCGCATGTATAAAACTTTGAACCCTTAAGTGTGTCCATAATGTAACCAACTTTGGATCATTTATCGGATAATTTCTTTTGTTCCATCTTAGATTTCTTTCAACATATGCTATTACTTCTCCTGGTCTTTATGCCCCCTTGTTGCGTCCATACTTAGCTTATCTTAGTGCCTAGACATGCCATAGTTTTCGTACAACTCATATGATCTCGAATATCACTTTTAATTTTACTTCTTGTTCATTAGCCACAGTAGGTGACACTCTCCTTTGGAGTTCTTACAATGTTGTTGTGAGACTGTTGTTACACGACCATTTCCTATTTAGGTCGTTGTTCTTAGGTTGAAGCCTCCTTCCTTATTTCCTCAGCTAGTTTTTTGTTGTAGTACCTAGGGAGAACCATTGACCCTCGCAAAGTTGTGAGCTTATTACGAACCCTTTTTGATGTCCTTCCTTTCCTATAATCATCCGTATTTTCTTACCTTCATGTCCTTGTGCTTGTAGGGTTTCTTCTGAACTGATATTTTGACTGTCTTTCTAGCGGCACTTTGTTTTATCCTCGTAAAACTCATACGGTACCTTTAACTATCCCGAATCCTAATTGAATACTCAAGTATTATAATGACATTACTGCGAGGCTGAATTCTCCATGTTGAG
This sequence comes from Nicotiana knightiana, assembly GCA_005239525.1. Classification (NCBI taxonomy): domain Eukaryota; kingdom Viridiplantae; phylum Streptophyta; class Magnoliopsida; order Solanales; family Solanaceae; genus Nicotiana; species Nicotiana knightiana. Next base: position 97,806 of record ML374680.1, on the reverse strand, counting down.
ATTTACTACATTTATCTTGTATGATCTGCTGATTTGTCTGTGAGTTATTGTCTAGTCATGACTAGGCTCTTCCTGAATCAACTACTAACTACTCGTCGGCCCATTCTCATATCCATATTCCGCATAATGTCTCTTGGGTTATTTCCTTTATCTAACTTACGTCTTGCATTGGCTTCTTATTTATCAATAACATTCTGAGCAGGAACCCATACTTCCTTTTTATGACATCGTGCTTACATAACGTTCTGGAATCATAGCATATCTGTAGGGTTCGGATAAGTGCAATCTCATTCCTTTCGAATTTTTATCGCACTCTTCCTTTACCATTCCATAGTTACTAGAACAACTTAATTCTGCCTTAATGCCACATCATTGCATATTCCCCCTTTCAGGGGAGTACTAAGATTTAGTGCTATGATGATCTACGTATAGATGTTTTACCTTTTCATCTCTGGCATCTTTTTACATCGGCGATGACCCGTACTCTCCTTGCGGTAATCCTTCTGTACCAAGAATAACAAAATTCCTTACTCGTGAGGGTGACACTTAATGTAACTAGTACATACAGCCCCTTAAGCTTAACTTTGTTCACATTTCTTGCTTTAGGGAAGCGTTTTCCTAAATGACCATTTTCTTAATTTCTCATGAATCTTCTTCTATTGTCCATTCTACTATCGCCGGAACGAAATCTAAAATTTTCATGATGCCGACTATTATCAAATCACTTTGTCCCTAATTCGTGTTTAGTTTATCTTGTTCACCAATCCATACTGGTTCCTATTACCCCGGGGTCTAACTTTTCCTTCTGTTAATCACGTTAAAGTCGTGAACTATTTCTCGAAATGAGGATGTAACTGTATGGCCTACACTCTCTTGTTGTCTTAAGGCCCATCACCTCCCGTCTCTTTCTTCATTTGACTATAGATTCTATAACACTCTACTGTTGCTATCCATGTATCACATCTCGCTCATAATGCTTCATTTGTAATATCTCTATTTATTACTTTATCCTGAAAACTTTAATAAGACATTCTTTCGCTTTTTACCTTCCCTTGCTCCATCTACTGGATCTTCAGGCTGCCTAACATTCTCCTTCTACTAGGGACGGGAGTCATACTAAGGTAATATTTATCCCTTCAAGGTTTCCAGTTCCTATCTTTGTAGTGCTCATATCTAGCTGTACTATTTTAGTTTGCACCATCTGGGTGTCTCACAAGGAGATCTATTAGCACATTTGCAATATCCTTCGGAAATGTCAACTAACGCAAATAGTTCATCAACCATTTTGGATCACTTTAACCCCAGGCCAGATCGTGATATTATGTCCTTCTGTTAAACCATATTTGTTAGCTCCCATAGAGCATAACTCAGATCGGTGTGGCCAATTATATATACCTCTGTTACTATTGTAGGTAACTCAAAATGCTTATATCTCTCTTCCTGAACGGTAAATAAGGATAATCTTTATTAACTGGGTACCTTGTACCCTTCTTCACCTTGCTTCTTTTTCTTGCTGCAACTCGTGTCTAACTTTCGATTATGTTATTCCTTTTTACCGTAAGATTGGATAAGTATTCTTTCCTAAAAGATCCTTATGATGAACCGTATACCTTTTAGTACACGCATGATCTGCTGAAGACCTCTCATTTACTCATCATAATTAAGATGCAAAATTGAGTTCCTCTAACTCAACACTTCCACCGCTATATCTCTTATCGATCGTCTTTCTGAATGTAGGAATTGTCTTATTGCGAATAGAAGTTCGGGATTTGAATTCTTATAAGTGATATCTACCACACGATCTAGAGTAGGAAGAAATAGAGACAGTCCTAAATGTCCTGTAGCCTCCTGTTTATAAGTGTGGTGCACGACACACCTATAAACAAGACTCTACTAGACATGGCTTGTAGACTCCCTAGGATAGAACTTCTCATATACCACTTTTGTCACGACCCAAACCGATGGGCCATGACGGGCACCCGGTACCTTACTCAATCGAGCACCGACATAACATATCTTTTTATATCATGCAATCATAGGTAAATGAGACGGAAAGGCTACCGTATGATAACTAGAATAAAACATGTAATATCAACTTGTACATAACACATATGGGCCTATAAGACCAAAGTGATCACTCGTATACTAAACATAGGCCGACAAGGCCATACAAACTCTCACGTACATGACATCTATTTACAAGCCTCTAAGAATACATAATTTTCATAAAGGTCGGGACAGAGTCCCGCCAAACCAAACAATACACGTCTAAATCTTACTAACCGAACAAGAAACTCCGAAGCAAATAGAGCGCACCAACAGCTTCCGCTGAGCTGATAACCTACATGGAGGGCTCTCGATCTACCTATCGGGATCTGCGGGCATGAAACACAGCATCCCCAGGCAAAAGGGACGTCAGTACGAATAACTTACCGAGTATGCAAGGCACATAAATAAGTACATAACAGACATGGGAGAATTATAGAGTAAATGACTCAACTTGTAAGTCTGGATCACTCAGTAAATCATGAAATAATTATAGTTTCATGCATATATGAATGAATTTCATGTGGTGCATAGGTACATGTTTCATAACATCATCAGGCCTCTGAGGGCATCCCATCATATCATCTCGGCCACTGTGGGCAAAATCATCAACGTATACTAGCTGACCAAGTGGTGATGCATTATAACGACGTAACCTTTCCCATATCCCATATATATATATATATATATATATATATATATATATATATACACACACATATATACGCATATATAACGCCATCTGGTCATGAGTAAATGTGCATGTATAAATGCATGAAATACATATGAACTATGTTAATATAATCTCTCGGTACGTCATAAGGCCATTATGCCTCTGATTAATATCATGAAATAAACTTTACCAACTTACATATATTTGAGACCGATGAACAGATGATAGAATAATATGACACATGGAAGAATAAGAATATACACATCTCTAGCTTTTCTACGAATAGAGTGTTTTATGGAAGTTGTGCATTTACTCATTTCACTTGTGTCATATAGATCATGCCAATAAGAAAGAAGGGATGACCTTAGCATACCTGGAATAGAGAAAAATCTGTATGATGTTCTTGAAAAAGGTTACACCGTACTCCCTTAGAACCGCAAAATTTTACGTTGCTAAATCTCGTTGAAATCGTTGGTTGCAAGAAGGATTGCTGACGTTTCTCTCTTCTTATTGTAATGCCTTTGTATTGAAAATATTAGGGATGTGTTTGCATCTGATTGAAGTTTCTTTGAGAAAGAATCTTGAAAAGTTATCAGAATGCTAACGTTTTGTTCCCCCACATCTAATTGTAATATTGTTTTGAAAGTTTAAAGTTTGAGGTGTCTTTTAATCAATTTATTAGGATGCCACCTACTAATGACTATGAGTCATTGGCTTAATAAGTGGCTTGATTCCACGTTTTTAGAGGGGTGGGGTGGGTATTATTAATGTTTATCAACATATTAGGTAATTAGGTAATGTCCTGTTACCCGGTAACTAACTAATTACCCGTATAATTAAGAATTATCTCAATTTACTTAAAATTTTACTTATTTTCATACACTTTATACATCATTCTATCATGATCATATGTTACCTTGTGTGGCACTAGTCCATAATTATCGGGTATTAACGCTCGGCCCAAATTTTATCCCAACATGCCAAACGTGGACGAAAATTCATTTTCTTTGACCTGCTTCCCCTCTCACCTTTACGAGTTTTATTCATCACTTGTTTGAAATAGCATAATCCTTATCATCTCCAAATATTCTTTTCCTTGGACTGATTTAATTACCTTACGACTAATTCGACGTACAATACTACAGGGTGCAACATCGTCATAATTTAATACTGCGAAACGTAACATGGACGTAATATTGCGGGGCATAACATAATCCACAAGAGTGGGGCCCACAAACCACAATGATAAGAAATCTTCCTACATCATTAAGTGTGATGTTTATGTTTTCTAAGTAACGGATGGAGCCACAAAAGGATTCATACGAAACTACATATTGATATAGCAGCGTGACTTGCAATTCTAAGGGAGTACGGTACAATCTTTCTCAAGAATATCAACGGATTTTTCCCTATTTCGATCCGCTGTTACATGTTTTATCGCAAAAGACGGCGTTAGAGGGATTGTTAAGAGAATCGGCTCAGGTATGTTGAGGCTATTCCTTCTTTCTTTTTGACATGATCCATATCATATAAACAAAACGAGCAAACACACAACTTTCAAATGACTCCATTCGTAGAAGTACTAGGGGTGCATATGTTCTTGGTTCCCCATGTATCTTATTATTATATCTTCTGTTCATGGGTCTCCGAAAAATATACAGCTGATAAAGTTTATCCGACGGCATATTGATCTTATTACATTCCAAGAGATATTATTGACGTACTTCTATGCATTGAATTTATTTATACATGTACATTGATTCATGACCAGATGGCATTATATACATGTATATTATATATATGGGGTACGAGGAAAGCTTATGGCGTTATATGCGCATCACTACTTGATCAGTTGGTATACGTTGATGATTTCGCCAACTCAAGCCAAGATGATATGATGGGATTCCTTCAAAGGCTTGATGACGTTATGTACACACATACCTAGGCAGAATATGACATGTATACAAACATGCATGACATTATAGATGTTCTAGGATTCACAGAGCTATTTACACTTACAGATGGATTCCTTTACTCCATGGTGCTTTTATGTCTTGTGTGTATTGATTTTCGTGCCTTACATACTTGGTACATTATTCGTACTGACGCCCTTATTTCCTAGGGCCTGCGTTTTATGCCCACAGGTACATGTAGACAGGCTGACGATCCCCCTTCTTAGGATCCTTGAACAGCGAGAGTTGGTGTGCTTCACTTGATCTGGAGCTGCGATTGATTTTGGTAAGCTATTTTTGTATGTGATTATGGGTACGATGCAGCCCAATCCCATCCTTGATACGGTTGTACACTCTATTAGAGGTATGTAGACAGTCATGTATAGTTGGATAGTAGGTGGCCTTGTCGGCTTCTAGTTTTGGATATATAGTTATCTATAGCAGCTTTGTCGGCTTGCCCTACCGTATTTCGCATGTATATGTATATATGTCTTTTGGGAAAGTTTTCTTTGCATATGTTATTCATGTGATTCAGCAGTTTATTGACAAGTTTTATTCATGACCTACCCTTTATTCATGTTTATATCTTAGACGCATTCTTAGGGGTGTTCGACAGGTAAGACTCGGGCACTCGTCATAGCCCATCGATTTGGGTCGTGAAAAAAGTGGTATTAGAATTTACAGTAGTTCTATCCTAGGGTTGTCTACAGGCTGTGTCTAGTAGAGTCTTGTTTATGGGTATATTGTGCACCATACTTATAGACAGGAGGCTACAGGATATTTAAGATGGTCACTTTTCTTTCAGATCTAGATTGTGTGATAGAACTGAGTTGTAAGTATTCACTCCTAATCTTTACCTTATTTATGTTTTTAGTGATACCTATTACTACTAGAAGATATCCGCCAGCCGCTAGCACGGGTCAGAAGGCTACAAAAGTGTTAGAAGGAGATATAAGTTACACTATAGAGTCAGACCCATTAGAGATCATGGGTTATGTTGAGGAGGATCCTTGCGAGGATTCATATGAGTCATACATTCGAGTAGTTTCGATTTCACCGGTAATAGATGGGGTGAGAGGAGTTCCGACCTCACCAAGGCCCTTAGTTTCATTATTAGGGCCCGTTGATCAGGGTATAAGGGGAGTGGTGCATGGATTTCCACAATCGGGTTCTCCTCAAGCTCAAAACTATGTCAAGGTATTTACAGACACCAGCTCTTCTGAGGTTCCAGATTGTCACGCCCCAAACTCAGGGAGCGCGACCGGCGCTAAATTGAGTGAACTCAACCGAGCAAGCCTGTTAGATACTTTCTACCCAAACTCACTCATTAACAAAGAGGAGATATATTTTCATTAATTAGACAATAGGGAGTTCATGAATACAATACCAAAACCTTTCCATTAGTTTCTTCATTTTTAATGTCTCAAAATATACACCTTTTCATAGGCTAAAGTGGAACAAGTGATTCAAACATAACCTAAATTGTTTCACTTCCCCCAACACCGACATACAACCCACACTATGTCTACGGAGCCTCTAAAAGATACAAAGGAGTACATTGATAGTGCCGGCAACAAGGCTCCGACTGTACCTCAAAACATGATAACATAATGAACAAAAGATATATGACCCAAGAATGAGGTGGGGCTCACCAAGTCTGCTGGAAGGAAGGTGTACTGCTATCACTAGTCAATGCTACCTGCAGTGGAACCACCTGCATCCATTAAAGATGAAGCGCCCCCGCAAAAAGGGACATTAATATTGTCCAATAGTACTAGTATGTATAACTAAACACCATCTCAATAGAATGAATAATAATACAAGGGGGAAACAATCATGAAATCAATAGAGGCCTCAAACAATACCAAAACATCATGTTTAGAACCACATAAGTTTTCAAGTAAATTTCCATGATTTTAGGTGGGGAGCTCTTTAGTATCGATTTACCGTTATTCATAATACCACCGTACTTTTACACGGAGTCTGATCACGGCCCGATCGGCTAGGCCGCCTCAATTGTGACATCAACTGTAATCATAATTTCCAACGCAATCATCACCATATGTGCGGCATGGCGTTCGACACGGCCCGATCGGCTAGGTCGTCTCACCCGAGACATTACTTTTTCTATTAATCATCTCACGGCATACTTTCTTCACATCTATTAAATTCATCGGCACTTATAGACACAATTATAATATCATTCTTGGCACTTGGCCGAATTTCATATTTCATGCTCCCCTTATTCATTTTCACACATCAACATCATTATTGACAACAAGACTTTTTGATTAAAGACTTTTAGGTACACATGAGAGGAATTAAGAGTCTTAGACATATAGACATTTTTCACATAATTTGGCATGATAGCCTTCATTCAAGCATGACTTGAAGTTGTAACATTTATAACGCACAACCCACACTTTGACTATATCCTCAAAAGATAACATAGCATGAATAAAAGCATTTGGAAAATATATTGAACATATAACTTTCAACACAAGATTACCCGGGATAACCCAATTTCATAATGATCAACTCGGTCTTACATAACTTACATGAACGTCGTGGAATTCAATTTTAAGAAAGGGGGTTTAGCCAACATACCTTAATTGACTTTCCTTAAACTCTTAAATGTTTCGGAATTCTTAGCAACTTCAATCTATTTTAGAAATATAACAAGTTGAACAAAAATTAGGAAAATAATAATGATTCTATCTCATTTGAGCATATTATCAAACATTAGGTGTGCACTAAGGTTTTAAGGTCCTTTTATGAAAGATTTCATCATCCCACAACCCATTATTTACCATTTATAGCTCACAATCTTCCTACACCCTTTGATATTATAGGCATGCAAGATAAACAACTCTCATACCCAAGTATTGTCTTTCTAATTACCCATTTTTAATTAATTTTCGAAATTAAGGGCTAGGGTATAGATTCTTACCTCTAGGATGAAGACTTTCCCTGTTAATATTCAGTGATTTGAGCAAAAATCTATGGATAATATATTGAAGGTCACTCTCCCACTCTAAGCACTCTCTTTCATTCTTAAGATATCATAATTTCTACTCAAAATGGACCATGACATCTATTTTATCGAAGTACGGCCGGGTTATAAAAACCCAAAAATGAAGCCCCGGAACAAGATCTGCAGTCGCATGTTCGACCTTATAATGCATCTACGGTCCTCAAAATGACCGCAAAAACGGGCCTCTCTAGAACTGGGCTGGCCTGCATCACTCTGCGGTCGCATAATGCGTTGCAAAATCTCCCTTCGCAAAAATTCAAGGCCTGCTATGTGATAAAAGTGTGGCCCGCGAACAGTTATACAGTCGCATAATGTGCCACTAAAATGACATCAAAAGTGGCCCAACTAGCTACCTCACTCTACGGCTATTGTGCGGTCCTCAAAGTGATTATGCGGCTGCGAAAACGCCCAACCCTGCAAAATATTTTCCTTCAACTTACTAGCGCACTGTCCAACCCAAAATGTCCAAACACCTACCCTGGCACCACGAAAACCCTATTTTTAGGAAAAATTTCACGGGGCCTTACATCATCCCCCACTTAAGATCATTCGTCCTCGAATGAGGGTGAAGGTTCACTATTAGCATCTGATGCAACTCAGTTTTCATACCACATACCAGAAGCCCCATATTTGACTAACTCCCTAAATTTCCCAAAATATCGCCAGAATATCCCCTGTAACTAGTCCTATCCACCAGTCAGAAAACCCTAGAAACACATCCTCACAGCATATACATAACCCATAGACGGAACATAAAACAAAACAATACCAACCGTGGCCTCACAAATAATATTTAATCAGAAAAAGGGCACCTTTATATCAACTGAACAAGTGATAAAAAAATTCATAGGCAACAGTTTCATAAAAAGGTTACATAGCTTATACAAACAAGTAAGGATACTTATTCTTCATCTCTTCCTCGGCCTCCCAAGTAGCATCTTCAACCTGCTGGTTTCGACGGAGGCAATTTCTTTATTCCTCAACTTTTGGACTTGACTATCAAGAATGGCAACTAGAATATCCTCGTGTGACAGTTCTTCATTAACCTTAATGCTCTTAACTGGCACAATAATCGATGGATCCCCAACTACCTTGTTCAACATAGACATAGGGAATACCAGGTCCATTAATGACATCTCGGGTGGTAGCTCAAGATTGTACGCCACCTTACCAATCCTCTGAATGATTTTGTGTAGCCCGACATACCTCGGACTAAACTTCTCTTTCTTTCCAGACTGCATTATACCCTTCATCTACCCAATCATCTTCTTTGAACTCTAAGTCTCTGCGACGAACATTCGAATAGGATTTTTGATGACTCTGAGCAGTTTTCAACCGCTCCTTAATGATCTTAACCTTTTCCATAGCGTGATGCACGAGGTATGGTCCTATCAACTCAGCCTCCCCAATCTCAACCCACCTAGTGGGAGATCTACATCTCCAATCATAAAATGCCTCGACTGTTGCCATCTGAATACTAGTATGATAGCTGTTGTTTTTAGCACATTTTAAGAGTGGAAAATGATCATCCCAGCTACCCTTGAAGTCATGAACACAAGCACGCAACATATCTTCAAGCATCTGAATAGTCCACTCTGCCTGCCTTTCGGTCTGTGGACGAAAGGATGTACTAAGTTTCACCTGAGTACCCAAACCTTGCTGAAATTTCTTCCAAAAATTGCTCGTGAATTGAGCTCATCGATAAAAAAAGATAGAACCAGAGTGCCATGCAGCCTGACTATTTCCTTGATATACAACTGAGCATACTGTTCCGCGGTGTCGGTAGATTTAACTAGCAAGAAGTGTGTTGATTTTGTGAGTCGATCTACTATCATTAAAACGTACGCCTACCCCTACACCACAAAAACCCAATTTTTAGGAAAATTTCACAGGGCCTTGCACAGATAGTCCACAGTCTTGGGAGTCCTTCAACTAAGGTTTGTCAGCGTATGTCATGGGATATGGAGAGGAAGAGGAGACTAGTCGGGCAAAGAGGAGGAATTTAGCTTATAAGGATCCGAAGATTTTACATCTAAGTGTGTTTGATCGAGGCTCTCATATAGGAAGACGCTAGGACCCTCACTGTAGGCTGCCTCCAGATATTATCTTTTGGTTGGTGAGCTCAACTTCTTCTTGGTGTATTACCAAGTCAGGGCTCTGTATATGTTATGTTGTTTTATGAGGACGTCGGGAGCCGTGTCCCAACTTATATATATATTATAGTCATGTTTTCTTAGAGGTTATGGAGACAATATCCTTTATAGTTTTGGGCATGACATGTCTATGGCCTTGTCGGCCCCTATGTATCTTTATAAACATATTTTTTGAATTATTTATGTGAGTTAAGTTCTAATACTTTTACTTATATATATATATATATAGATATGGCATGTAATGGCCCGTGATAAGTTTGATAATAAACAAGGATAAGATATGTGGCGCTTAATTAAGTAGACAGTTAAATAAGGTGATGATCAAGAATACGTACCCGCTCCAAAGGATTGATGATTTATTTGATCAGTTGCAAGGTGCCAAGTGTTTCCCAAATACGACTTGAGGTCCGGGTACCATTAGGTAAGGGTTAAGGCGAAAGATATTCGGAAGACAACATTCAAGACCAGATACAGTATTCGTGTTATGTCATTCGGTTTGACCAATGCCCCAACAATATTCATGGACTTGATGAATTGTGTGTCCAGGCCCTTACAAGATCTGTTCGTGATTGTATTTATCAATGATATATTGGTTTACTCTTATTTAGAAAAAGATCATGCAGATCATCGTACTGTGCTCAGAGTTCCACAAAAAAAGAAGTTGTATGCAAAATTCTCTAAATGTGAATTCTGGATGAATTATGTAGCTTTCCTTGGGCATATTATTTCAGGTGAAGGTATCCAGGTTGATACACAAAGGATTGAGGTAGTAAAGACTTGGCCTAGACCCACGACACCGACGAAGGTTCATAGTTTTCTCGGTTTGGCATGTTATTACAGGAGATTTGTAGAGGGATTTTCTTCTTTCAGCAACATTGACAACTTGAGGGGAGCTAAGTTTCAGTGGTGTGATGCTTGCGAACGGAGTTTCCAGGCATTGAAGGACATATTATCTTCAGCACCAGTTCTAACACTCCTAGAGGGAATCGATGGTTATGTTATCTATTGTGACGCTTCGAGTGTATGATTGGGTTGTGTACTGGTGCAGCATAGTAAGGTTGTATCTTATGCTTCTATACAACTAAGAAAACACGAGAAGAATTACCCGACCCACGATTTAGAGTTAGTCGCGGTGGTTCATGCGCTAAATATGTGGAGGTACTATTGGTATGTCATTCATGTTGATATTGATACCGATCATAAGAGCCTTCAGTATATCTTCAAGAAAAAGGAATTGAATTTATGTCAAATGAGATGGTTGGAGCTACTAAAAAACTATGATGTTGATATTTTATATCATCCAGGGAAGGAAAATGTAGTAATTTATGCCCTCAGCCATAGATCTATGGGTAGCATGTCATGTTTACAGCCAAGGAAGAGTGGGATAGCCCGTGAGATTCATCAGCTAGCTAGTCTTGGAGTTCGATTACTCGATTCAGGTGATACTGGAGTTACTATTCAGGACACGGCAACATCCTCTTTAGTAACTAAAGTGAAGGAATGCAGGTACAAGGATCCTATGTTAGCTTATTATAGATATACAACCACTCAGAAGGAGAAGAAACCATTTGAGATTACAGAAGATGGAGTCCTCAGATATCGAGGACGATTATGTGTCCCCCATGTTGTAGGGCTGCACCGGCAGGTTATGAGATAAAATCAATATTCTCGTTATTTTATTCATCCAGGAGCAAGAAAGATGTATCATTATATCAGGGAAATATATTGGTGGAACGAAAGGAAAAAGGATATAACGAAGTTTGTTGCTCAGTGCCCTAACTGTCGGTAGGTTAAGATAGAGCATCAAAAACCCGGTGGATTATTGCAGGCTGTAGAGATTCTGACTTGGAAGTGGGAATTAATTAATATGGATTTCATTATAGGCCTACCCTGTACCCAGCGTAATTTCGATTCTATATGAGTGATTGTTGATAGACGTACAAAATCAGCCTATTTTCTGCCTGTTTGGACTACATATTCCACATATGATTATGCAAGGCATTACATTAAGGAGATATGACGACTTCATGGTGTCTCTATATCTATTATCTCTAATAGAGGTGCTCAGTTTACAGCTAATTTCTGGAGGTCCCTCCAAAAAGGATTGGGGACTCAGGTAAGTCTTAATACATCATTTCATCCCCAGACGGAGGGACATGCTGAGCCTACTATGCAGACACTTGAGGATATGTTACGGGCTTGTGTGATAGACTTCAAGGGTAGCTGGGGTGATCATTTTCCGCTTATTGGGTTCGTATATAATAATAGCTATCCTTCTAATATTCAGGTGGCTCAATACGAAGCTCTTTACATACGGAAGTGTAGGTCGCCTATAGGATGGTTCGATGTTGGGGAAACTAAGTTAGTAGGGCCAGAGTTGGTACAACATGCAATAGATAATATTAAGCTTATACAGGAAAGGATATTAGCAGCTCAAAGTCGTCGGAAGTCTTATGTAGATAATCGACGATGAGAATTGGAGTTTCAGGTTCCTAAGGGTATCACCGATGAAAGATGTTATGAGGTTCGCTAATAAAGGAAAACCTAGCCCTCGGTACATTGGACCATATAAGTTCATACGCAAGGTAGGCCAGGTAGAATATGAGTTAGACTTGCCTTCTGACTTGGAGTCTGTACATCCAGAATTTCATGTGTCTATGCTCCGTAAATGTGTCGGAGATCCTTCCAGAGTCATGTCAGTTGATGATGTTGAGGCCACAGAGAAGATATCATATGAGGAAACTCCCATTGCTATACTAGATAGACATGTTTGGAGATTGAGGACTAAACACGTAGCTTCAACTAAAGTACTTTGGAGAAACAATAGAAGACATGAAATCTAGGTATCCTCACTTGTTTCCTCTTCCAGAGGAGGATCCGACTGAGACATTACAGCCTTAAGGTGCATGTATGGATTCTTGTGTTAGTTATTGGTCGTGTGAGGCCATTGTCGTTATTGATGATTGTGGCTCTATGTGGCATTGAGTTATTGAGTTTTCTATAGGAAGGGTTGGTTGTAGTACTATTACAAAGGCGACTCTGCCAAAATATATATAGATCCCATGGAGTTAAACACTCGAGGACAAATGTTTCTAAGGGGGAAGGATGTTACATTTCGCGTTTTCGTACGTTGAAGTTTTGTCATAAGTTAATCGACATAGGCTCTTGAACGAAATTATTTTTGAGGTTATAAGTATTATGCTATTTATAAAAGGTGATAACCAAGTGTTGTGAAGGATAGATGGTAAACAAATTAAAGAAAATGAGTTTCATTGAAGGTTGTCAATTTGGGATAAAATACGGTCCAAGCTATAATACCTCGTATTTATGGACTAATGCCATACAAGGTACCATATGACCATTATAGTAAGGTGTATAAAGTATGTTAAAAGTGATTAGTATTTTAAGTAAATTAGGATATTACCTAATTATGTTGGTAAGGGTTTAATTATTAATTTTAGTGGGAAGTTAACAAATTAATTAGAAATTGATGGGTAAGTATTTGGTGGAAACATCACCCCCACATGGCAGCAAGAGTTTATACTTACTAAGACCAAATAGTGGCTCTTTGGATTATGTGGCTAGGTGGCATATTTAGGGTATTTTGGGCAAAGTAATCCTCAAAAGTGGGGCCCACAAAGCACAATGATAAGAAATCTTCCTACATCATTAAGTGCGATGTTTATGTTTGCTAAGTAACGGATGGAGCCACAAAAGAATTCATATGAAACTACATAAAGCTATAGCAGCGTGAGTTACAATTCTAAGGGAGTATGGTACAATCTTTCTCAAGAATATCATATGGATATTTCCCAACTTTGATCTGTCGTTGCCTGTTTTATCTCAAAAGACGTCGGTTAGATGGATTGTTAAGAGAATCGGCTCAGGTATGTTAAGGGTATTCCTTCTTTCTTTTTGGCAGGATCCATATGATACAAACAAAACGAGCAAACGCACAACTTTTATAAATGACTCTATTGATAGAAGTACTAATGGTGCTTATGTTCTTGATTTCCTATGTGTCTTATTATTATATCTTCTGTTCATGGGTCTCAGAAAAATACGTAGTTGATAAAGTTTATCCGAAGGCATATTGATCTTATTACATTTCGAGAGATCTTATTGACTTACTTCTTATGCATTGCATTCATTTATATATGTACATTGACCCATGACCAGATGGCGTTATATACATGTATATTATATGTATATCGGGTATAAGGAAAGGTTATGGCGTTATATACGCATCGCCACCTGATCAGTTGGTATACGTTGATGATTTCACCCATTGAGGCCAAGATGATATGATGGGATGCCCTTAAAGGCTTGATGACGTTACACACACATACCTAGGAAGGATATGACATGTATATGCACATGCGTGATATTATAGATATTTCAATATTTACAGAGCTATTTAGACTTACAGGTCGATTCCTTTACTCCATGGTTCTTTTATGTCTTGTATGTATTGATTTTTGTGCCTTACATACTCAGTACATTATTCATACTGGTGCCCCTATTTCCTGGGGCTTGCGTTTCATGCCCACAAGTGCAGGTAGACATGTTGACAGTCACCCTTCTAAGGATCCTTGATCAGCGATAGTTGGTGTGATCCACTTGATCCGGAGTTGCTGTTGGTTTTGGTACGCTATTTTTTTATGCGCGTATGGGTATGACGGGGCTGAGTCCTGTCCTTTATATAGTTGTACACTCTATTAGAGGTCTGTAGACAGTCATGTATTGTTGGATAGTAGGTGGCCTTTTCGGCTTCTAGTTTTGGATATATAGTTACCTATAGCAGCTTTGTCGGCTCGCCCTACCATATTCCGCATATATATGTGTATGTGTCTTTTGGGAAAGTTTTTGTCACGTATGTTATTCACATGATTCAGCAGTTTATTGAGAGATGTTATAAATGACCTACCCTTAATTCATGTTTATATCTTAGATGCATGCTTAAGGGTATTCGACAGGTAGGACTTGGGCACTCGTCACGGCCCATCGGTTTGGGTCGTGACACTAATGTGGTTGGACTAGTAGTTGAATGTGATGTTGGATTTTGTGAGTTTCATTCGGTTTCGAGGTGCGGGCCTCGACTTGACCTTTTTTTTTGACTTTGGGGTTTTGATTAAAGATTCAACCTTTATCGATTGGTTTGTTTCCTTTGGAATTATTTGATGTTCTTGAGTTTCTTTTGGCTAGTTTTGAGCCGTTCGGAGGTCTATACGCATGGGACGCCGTTTCTAGAGTATTTTTTTCCTTGATCGGTATGGATTTTGCGTGTTCGAGGTAAGTAACTTCTAAGGGTATGAACCCCAGAATATACGTGTTATGTGTTTGGTGTGGCAGTGACGCACATGCTAGGTGACGGGCGTGTGGGTGTGCACCGTATGAATTGTGACTCTATTAATTCTGCGGTACAGCGTAGATACCTAAACTTATTTCTACCGATGAAATTTCACATGCTAGAGTAATTAAACTGTGATTCATGTTAGAAACCATGTTTAGGCTACATGATTATCCTGTTGGGACCCACAGAGGTCATTTTTGATGTTGAGTTATTTGCTTAAATAAATTACATACTAAGTCATACTCATTCATTTGCATATCATGTCTCTTTCTCTATTATCAGTTGTCGCACATTATGTTATCATTATTTGGGCTGATTGGCATGAGATTTGTGAGGCCAAAAGGCTAGAGAGGATGACGACTGAGTGAGGATAATGGCTTGATTGAGAGTGATATTTATGGGATCAGGCAGCACGCCGCAACATGCTTTATTAATTCATGCCATGATTGACTTATATTAGCGCTTGGGCAGGATCTGCCCTTCAGGAGTCTTACATACTAGCAATGAGCGCAGGTACCTACTGAGTGTGAGTGCAGAGTGATTAGGAGGACTGAGTGAGTGGGAGGAATGAGTGACTGGGAAGACTTAGTGATTGAGTGTGCTGAGGGAGGTCGATTGCTCCGAGAGCATGTGCACATGCGTTTATCAATGTGGTGCATTGCACTTGACATGCACACTTGGAACATAAGCATAAAGATGTGTTTCCTCATGATGTACGCTATTGTGACATTCATGACTTCACTTGCAGATTTAAATGCAGGCACAGAGATGTAATTTCCTCTAGCCATATGATAATGAAGCATCCTATCTGTTGTTGAAAGTTTTTGGGAAAAACCACAATTTTCTAATATATTCACATTTTGGTGATTTCGGTGAAAGATTTGGCTTTTTAGTGTTATACATGAAAAGCATGCTTATTTTTTGCAACTCTGAACGAGTTGGGCATCATACTTGAGTCATTACTGGTGATGCTTTATTTATATTGTTACGAGTTGTTCATGGCCATTGGTGTTGCACCCTAACCGTTGTCGAAGCTCGCCACTACTTTCTACCTAAGGATAGGTTTGTTACTTATTGAGTACATGTGGTTGATTATACTCATACTACACTTCTGCACCTCGCATGTAGAGTTTGGAGCTGATGTTGTTGTGTATGCTGGAAGCTTGCATTGAAGATGTACCTGCATTCCAGTTATAGCAGCCTCTTACTCATGGTAGCTTTAGATTTATAAAAAAATTGTGTATGTATATGTCGAACATATGATCTAATTATTTCATACCAGCTTTGTAAACTCTAAATCTTAGAAGCTCGTGATTTTTACTACTAATCCTTGGGATTTTTGTATAAAAGTTTAGTTATTTTATCATTTATTTTCTTAGTAGATCATCTTGAGTTGGACTATCGATAAATTGGCTTGCCTAGCGGGTTGGGTTAGGTGTCATCACGACTAGTTGGATTTTGACTATCAGAGCTCTAGGTTCATATGTTCTACGAGTCATGAGCAAGTGTCTAGTAGAGTTTTGCGTATCGGTATGGTGACGTCCATACTGATCTTCGAGAGGCTATAGGACAGTTAGGATAAACTTCCCATCTTTCGTTCCTTATAGTGCGACATTGATTCAACTTGAAGCGTATCTCTTTGAATTCCTCCACTCACTCGTACGTGCATGTGAGCGCTCGGTATCAGCTGTACATCGACAGCTTGTGCGATTCCATGGATAAGATGTGAGATGTGTTTTTTGTGTTTTGTTGATGGGCCAGTCTGGAGGACTTGAGGCCTGGTTTGGACCACAACTTAGGTCGGTAGTTTTAGTTGTGTGAGCATGTTCTTTTGGACTTCTATGTCCAGTAGTATCCCTATGAGTGGGACTGGTGGCTCGGTGAGTGGTTGGATGGCTATATGATTAGCAGGATGTGCCTGCGGGATGTGTTCAGATTGTTTGAATGTGAGGAGAAGAGTTTGCTTGAGATGTGAAAAGGACTAATGGATGCTCGATTTATGTGGATGTGTCATACAGTCTTGAGTTATGAAGGTTTTTGAGATATTCTGTCATGTTATTTCATTTGTGTAATGAAGTAGATTTTCATGTCTTGTTGATGAGTTCGGACTCCGGAAGATTAAGTGATTGTGTAATGCTTGTGGTTGTGGAAGGGTATAGAGAGATGCCAATTTGAGCTAAGCATGTGGGTTATCTCCTACGGAGTAATCTACGGATATGTGATCCTTATGATGTTTTGGGGAGGGTTTCTTTTCTACCAGTGGGTTATAGGTGTTTCTTTTTGAGTTTGGATTTGTTGAGGAAGTTGACTAACTGTCACAAGGATACATGTGGGCTTGGCGGATGGTTTGAAGTATTTTTATGGGTTGTGTTGCAGGAGCTTGTGAAGGATTTAGTTGAATCTCACTGCAGGATTACTATCATAATAGAGTAGGGGCATTGTGAGTTATCGGATGTTTTACTATATGTCTTTGAGCCAAGTGGGGGAGTCTGCTATCAACAATTTGTATTGGTTACATCATGTATTGGTTTCGGTCTGAGGCATACTTGTGGAACAATTATGATTTGTAGAGGTTGATTTTGAGGGTGACCTGCGTAAGGAATTTCTGGATGCATGATGTGTTAAACCTTATAGATTTATGGGATTCTTGGAAATGGCCTAGGGTTATTGTTTGTGATTGATATAATGTACCAAGAAAAGGATTCACTCGGTTTGCTTTTAGGTGTGGATTATTTCTTGGGGTGTTGTCGTGCTAATGGGGGTCGTTCGACCTGTTTGGTCGGTGCAATTGAGATTTGAGCAAACTCGATGACTCTCAAAAACTTTTTAATTATTATTCACTCGGTTGGTTTTAGGTGTGGATTACTTCTTGGGGTGTTGTCGTGCTAATGGGGGTCGTTCGGCCTGTTTGGTCGGTGCAATTGAGATTTGAGCAAAGTCGATGACTCTCAAAAACTTTTTAATTATTCAAGATTTATATGTGGCAATTGAGAATTTTTTGGACTTGTATATGGCTAGAATCTGAGATTTTCATAGGATAGTATCGGAACTTGTGGTATTTCTTTATCATTATGGATTCTAATTTCAGTATCAGGAAGGTGAAGGAAATGACTTCAGATTCCAAGAAGGTCTCTTCAGAGTGGATGTCTCGGATGTGGTACTTTTGGGGTTGCTTAAGAGGGAATACAACGGCTTGTGGGCCTTAGGGTGGTATGGTTTTATATGATCTCTTATGGTGAGCTTTGGAAATGGATCGTGGTGTTCTCGCAAGGACAAGTGTCAACTTTAGGGTAATTCGGAAGGAACTGAGAGAAATAGGACAACTTGGTAGCAGGTTGGATTAGCACGGTAATGGATATGATCGATTCTTCGGGTACTTATGATATGTTGAGTCTCTACAGGTATTTTATGGCAATACTCTTGGGTTTGGCGACCTGCATGGCTTGGTTGAGTTGGAGAGATTTAGTTCTGATGGCTTGGTTGTGTGCGAATGGGTTTCGAAGAGTTCTTGATGGTCTCTACCACAGTTTGAGATAGATATTTCCTATCGGCATGAGGAGCATGTTGCATATTGTGATTTTCTCCTACATGGGATCAAATGGAAGATTTCTGACCGATCGGGTATGTATTCTGCTGGTGACTCAAAGTTGATTATGAGATTCTCATGCTTTTCATATAATGGCATAATAGATGCAGTGTGTCCTGTGGGATTGATATTTGCATGTACAAGGCGGCATTTTAGTTTTGAAGGAAAGCTCATGAATTCTTAGACATCATGGACTATTTCAGGTGATTAGATGAATGTTATCACTACTTGGTATTGCCTGAGAAGGGTGCGCATTTCAGAAGGCGCACTGTGTTTTGACTTACGGATGCTTCATAGGTATTGCGGTTCTCAGTTGGTTGATCCACTGCTGATGCTCCGATTTTTCTATGAGGCATTGAAGAATAATTGAAGTATTTCGTGTGGGGATTATCATGTATGAGATATGTGTTAGTCATTCGAGTGGTGGATGTGGGATCGACTATGGTGATTCATGTGTTCTATGGATTTGGAGACTGGGAGTTCTCAGAAGCAGATTGTTTTGGGGTTGCGGAATGTGAAGATGTGACCGAAGTTTGCTAAATGGTAGTATTTGCTACGAGGGGTGGTGATTCATTGGTTAGATTCATACATGGTGCGAATCTGTTTGGGCCTTATAGAAGAATATGAGCGAGATGGTTATTAGGTTGTTGAATGGTCGATTGCCCCTTGGTTATGGTCTTTCTGTGTTGTGGTATATTGTGTTATTCGCTTCTCCATGGTTATGGTCATGTGTTTCATGTACTTGATGTCGAATTGCGTGCAGTTTTTGATTTTGAGCATTGTGGCTTGAGGTATTTCATATGGACCAGTGTCTGGATGGGTGAACGCATTGTAGCGAGGCTATGTTGGGATATGATCCTTTGTGTTAGATTTGTGTGTCTTGGTCCTACTATGTGTGATGTGTTACACCCCATGTTTTTGTACGTGAAAGTACGCCATAAGTAAATTGATGAAAGCTCGGAAATGAGATGTTACATCCCGCGTTTTCATATGTTAAAGTTTTGTCGTAAGTTAATCGACGTAAGCTCGGGAATGAGATTATATTGAGGTTATAAGTGTTATGCTATTTCAAACAGGCGATAAGTAAATTTGTGAAGGTAAGAGGGTAAGCAAATCAAAGAAAATGAGTTTCGTCGAAGTTTGACATTTTGAGATAAAATACAGTCCAAGCTATAATACCTCGTATTTGTGGACTAGTGCCATACAAGGTACCACATGACCATGATAGTAAGATGTATAAAGTATGTTCAAAGTGAGTAGTATTTTAAGTAGTTTGAGATAATTCCTAAGTATGTGGATAATTGGGTAACTATGGATTTTTATTGGGAGATTAACTATGTAAATAAGCATGTTTGGATTAAATCGATGGGCCTCCCACGTGGCTGCAATGGAATAAGGATTCTAAAGCTAATTGTGACTCTTACTCATGTAACAAAGGTGGCAGATGTAGAGAAATGTTTGGCTAAGTCATCAAAAATATGGGGCCCACACCCAAAGACTTAAAAACCATTCTAATTCATTTTGTATCTCTGCAAAATAATGAAAAGCTTCAGCAAGAAAATTTCATCCAAGAACATATATGACAGTAACATAAGTTACTTCAATTCATACGATACTTCTAAACATAAAATCAACACGATTTTGCGATTATGAAGGAGTACGGTGCAATCTTTCTCAAAGAATATCATACGGATTTGACGTTAAATGTTTTGTTGCAATTAACGTGTGTTAGAGGGATTGTCAAGATAATCGGTTCAGGTATGTTAAGGCTATCCCTTCTTTCTTTTTGGCATGACCCATATGATACAAACCGAACGAGCAAATGCACAAATTCCATAAATGATCAGATGGCATTATATACGCGTATATATATATATATATATATA